>RCAB01000284.1:0-82159 GCA_003640385.1 Setaria digitata
ATAATAATAATAAAAATAATAATAATAAAAATAATAATAATAATAAAAATAATGATAATAATAAAAATAATGATAATAATAAAAAAATAGTAATAATAATAATAATAGTAATAATAATAATAGTGATAATGATAATAATAGTAATAATAATAATAATAACAATAATAATAAGAATAATAATAATAAACATGAGTTATAGTAATACATAATAAATGACAAAATTGAAGCATATAAGTTGGGAATAACAGTGTTCTTATTAATCAACATGGAAATGAATTATGCTGAGAAATTAACAGAATTCAAGCGTTTTTGTATTTTTAAATTGTCATTATTTTCATTTCTTTAATTATACTGAGTTATAATCTTTTTAAGTTTAATTCAAATTAAACAGAAACGATTACCGAAAAATTTCCTATGCGATGCGATGCAATTTTTTCTTTTCTTTCAGGTTTGCGAGTTTTAGTCGGACGTACTCGAAGTGATTCGATGGATAATAACGAAAATACGAGGATTCCGTGGCCTCCGATAAATAAACCGTTGCGACGTGTTCAGGTTTTTCGCATAAATAAGTTGAACTTATGAATAATTTTTCTTTTTTTTTTGCATGCCTAGAGTTAATTTTCCATTTTTTAACTTTCATTTTGCTATGATGGTTAATATTTTACCAGGAAATGTTCCTCTCTCATCTTGTCCAATTCGTATCTGTCTGTAAATGAAATTGCTGTGAAAAAAATGTAAAAGAAAATTGTCATTATGATGGAAAATTGATTTTTTATAATGTTTATAATATTCACCTGTCCCTTAAATGAAGTGGAGTTTTTTCTTGGGTCATCAACCGATCTCACAATTTTCGTTGAATATTGAATTGAAACACACACAAAAAATAAATAAATAAATAAATGAAAGTACATTAAGTTTTTCACTATTTTTTAAACTTTTTTTAAAAATAGTATGACAATATGCTTCCAATTCTTTCGTAACTAAAGCTTCGCTTAAACTTGCGAGTAATCTGAGTATTCCTACTCTTTCTGGTGATATTATTCAGTAGCACTAGCAATAATTACAGCTTGTACTATTGTTGTTGTTACGATAACATTACCAACGATAAATAACTATTAAGATTGATGTGATAAATACATTATTTCTTTGTTTTTAACATGACAAGTTTAAAGTTAGATAACAGTAGCCATAATCATTATTGTTTTAAAGTGCAGTATTAATAAAGAAGTTCTAACATTTATAATTTATTGAACTTTATAAGAAGTTCCTTAACTTTGAAGATTTGAACAATGGTAAAGAAATTTCGAAGAGCAAAAAAATTTAACCAGTGTTAAAAATTACTCCTAGCTTTTATACTTTAATACGATCAAAGCAAGAAGGCAAGAGAAAAAAGGTTAAATGAAATTTCGCATATCATCAGAAGCAAGAGAGAACAATTCAAATTAAATTTTTTCTTTAAATTTAGTAAAGGAAATGGAAAATTCATTCGTTCAGTGTTTTTTTTTTTTTTTTTTTATAGCTTTTTAGTACGTAATGGTGAAAGTGAAAATTAAAAAGCTTAGAACTGGACTTGAAATTTTTGTTTAGATTGAGTGCTGTCCGGTAGAATCGGTATACGACTTGCGAGAGGACAGCGAATCACATGATCTTTATGATGATGCCAGAGCATTTCGTAGACCTCGTTCAAATAGCTCCGTTTGTTCTTCTCTTGCTTACCTCTCTCTTTTAAACTTTTTAGATCTTTTAATTGCCAGTTATATTTAATGATAAAAGTCCGAATTTATTCATGAAATTTGATGATCGTAAGTATATATGAAAAAAGGTAAACAAGTGGTAGGTGACACTCTGATGTTGTTATAAACAACATTTTTCCACGGGTTAGATTATTTAGCAGTGGATAAAAAATGAAAAGCTGTTTAGGTTTTTGAAAAAAGGAAATTTTGTACTGTGCAGAAAACTTATCCTATCAATTTTCCTTTACAGTTTAAAAAGTAACTTAAATCAGGCAAAAAAAAAACTTTTTTTGACATTTGCAACTTTTATATAGGTTCTAGTTGAAACTTGATATTCAGTTATAATCATTTTTCAGGATTTTTTGATTTTGCGGAAAACATCACGTCCGGTATCTGTAGACGTTGTTGGTCTTCTAGGTATACTTAATTATTTGTGAAATTAGGATTCTTTTATTATTTTCTTTCTTTATCAAATTTAAATATCAATTTTGCATGGATAAATTTGATATTCTAATTTGGTCTGGGAAATGAATTAAATTATTTATTGTTCGTTTGTAAACTGCCTTCAGAATGCTTATAAAAATTTCAGTATTTTAAAATGTGCAACTTTCGATGCGTATTTTTTCCTTAAAATAATTTAAATTTCAGATGATAATTTAGATCCATACAAACAATACATGAAAGTGGTAGATTGTTATGAATTAGCACCACATGCTGCTCGAGTTATTCTTGTGGATAGTAAAGTGAAAGTGAGTTATATATGGCTTTATTCCTCAAATATCTTCAGTACTTTTACAAGTTCGGAAAGATTTTCTTTAAAAAAATCCTCCTAACATTAGACAAATTTTGTTCTGTTTCGCAAATTAAACCAGTCAAATGCAATTTTTTTTGCCATTTTTCGATAATTAACTCTTTTAGTAATCATGAAGGGAAAAAACTCCCAATTTCATTATTAACCCATTAGATTAATTTGATGAACCTCTTATTAGTTTTAATTAGTCTTTAGACTTAATTATTATTATAGTGTTAGCCATCAACTTTTTCAGTCAGTTCGATTTTCGTTAGCTTTTTTGGAGCAGTTTTATTTCAAATCATTTTTTGCGGTAATATTTCTAAAACGATTTATAATTGCCTTAGTTATAAGGAAGATTATAGCTGCAAAAAGCCTTCAAAGTACTAATTGAGTGGGACGTGGGGTCAGTGGTTGTTTGGTGTAGTAGACAGGAACGCATCACCGCGGTGCTCAGTCTGACCGATTTTCTCGTGTCGCTCCTGTCTCAGACGAGCGAAGAATCTACGACTGTTGAAGAAACCGTGTCGGCAAATCAGCTAGTACGACTTGAGGGATCATGCAAGTTAGTTCACGAGAATTCCCATTTCAATGAAAAAAAGAGTCATAGGAGGGAACTTAAGCTGACTGTGATAAGGTGGCTTGAAATGGTTGAAATCATAACCAAGTTATATCCTTTCATAAATAAAATTTTGAAAATTGTAAGCTTTAGACTGCTGGAAGCATGCCATGAATTTTGCTCTAATCGAGTCCATCGAATAGTAATATCCTCAGATCAAGCTGGTGATGTTCTCTATTTACTTACCATTAAACGAATTTTGCAGGCAGTTCATAAACAGGTTTGTTTTCTTCCACTAATATATCAGTTTGTGTCATACTTAACTTGCAACTAACGTATTGTGGAATAATCCAAAAGTGAAAATAAAGTAATTGTCTCGACTACCAATCTGCTGATCAAAATTTCGACTCTTAGTCAGTTCATTTGCATATCCTTTCAAATATTGTGCGAGATTGATGGTAAAGAAATATTCATATTGAAATTCAAAAGAAGAGTAAAGGAAACAGTTATTTCCAGAATCGTTCATTGCATTTTGCTTCTTGGCTTGATTGGGATATTAAGAAATCGAAAATAGGCACGTGGAATAACTTGCAAACGGTAATCTAATTTAGTATTAGTGATTGTTCAGTAATACTTGGTCTAGTAATTATTTAGTGATTTGACAAGTCAAGTGATAATTTATGCAGTACTAATGTAATTAGTTATATATTCGAATTAGAAAAATAATGTTAAGCGGTCGATAACTACCGAATTGATCGCAGTATCGCAATTCCAGTATCGGAATTTGACAATTAGATATAGACATGAAACCATCATGTAGCAGGAAAAACAGACCCTTTTCAAAATCTGAATAGATCTGGCGAAATTCTGAAATTTTGGTCTAGTACACGAACTGCTTATATTTTAATGCGAGTTAAGTTTAGGAAACAGAATTGTGGACTAGTGGAATTTCCTAATGAAATTAGCATTTCACTTTCTGACGCATTTTCTCATTCATTACAGGTTCATGAAAAGGATAATCTGGAAAGGGTAGCTCGGAAAATGCTCGATTACCGTATTTCTAGTTTGCCAATAATTGATGACGAGGATCGTCCAGTAGATGTGATATGCAAAACAGATATCGCTTATGCATTGGCAGATGCCAAAAATTTCAAAGTAAGGTTGATTTTAATGTTTAATGTAAACGTTATTTAGCGCTTCCCCGGTAGAAGTGAATCAGGTGTATATCGGAAGTCCAGTAATCAATTTTAATTGCTGATTCCTCAGAGGCGTCTTGAAATGAAGTTTTTGACAAAGGAAAAATTTGAAATTATTACAAGGTGAAAAGAATTTAATGGTGAAAAAAAAACCGTAAAATGAAACCCTGAAGAAAATGGATGAAAGGGATGAGCAGGAGATTCGATTTTAGTTCCTTTTTCTTGATGTGAAGAATTAATTCATATCAGTTCTTTCATATATTTATCATTTAGAAACAATCCCAGAAATTAACAGCGGTAGAAGCAGTCAGAAATCGACAACCTGTGATTTTCTTGTCAGAAACTGACACCGTAAATCGAATTCTTGACTTTGCCCTCAGCCAGAAAGATTGTCGATGTGTATTTGTTATCAGTCCAGAAAGCAGAAGATTAACCGGTGCAATATCTTTATCCGACTTCATCTCACACATTTTATATAGTGATTTACGCTCAAATATTACAACTGACTAAAACATTTAAGTTGTGGAAGTCCTTACTTGTAATTACGGGTGCAGTGAGAGAAGCATTTTACTATTGTAAATGTTACTCGTTAAATTTTGTTTCAATTCCATATTGCATTTTCTCATTCAGTTAAGTTCTTCTCCTCTATATTTTGATTTTTTTCCTTAATGCATCCCTATCAATGTGATTAATGTAAAGTTCAGAACTCAGCCTGAGATGTAACTAGCCAAAGGAAGGGTTATAAAGTTTGCGAAAAATGCCTACATAAGCGGAAGCCAATAGGGATCACAATAACAACTTTTAAACGATGGTAGAACAGTAGGGGATGTGGATTAGAAATATTAAAACATCGTAGTCCCTAAATGAAAGCGTAGACTAAGCTTTATCGTCCTAATTCTTTTCATCTTCCCTCCACTAGTTTTGGTCAAATATTTCTGGATATTTTAAACATCCAACAACGGTATCTTAAATATCTAACAACTAGTCAGTAATTGAACGCTGATTCCCCTTAATGAATCAACATACTCGGGTCGAAATAATCCTTACCAAATAAATATTTCTCTCCAAACAGATGGATGCAGTCTGCCTGCCATAAAATCTAACGATGTACTCACCACGAACATGGAGAGAAAACATAACTGAATTCCTGGATAGAACGAGATAATGACTAAGAAAAACAAAACAGAAAAACACATAAGGCCCCGTAATGGGTCTCGGAACCAAAAAAGCCTGCAACAGGACTACCTTCCAAACAACACCTGCTTTTCTTCATGAATCCTATTTGTGGTTAGTAGAAAATGAAGCAATAACAAAGTACGATGCTACAGAAACAGATCTCAACAAAATCATTTTTTAAAAGAACAACTGTTTTACACCAAAAAGACAAAGTAAAACTCGTTCTGCAATTCAAAATATGATTCAAAAAAAAAAATGCGAAACGCTTGCATTTTTCCTCGACAATTTGCTAAAAAAGAAATTCATCTGGCAAAACGAAAAACAAGAAAAACGTGGACTCCACATCAACCAACAAACTTCTTTTTTTTTTGTTTCCTGCAAAACCCATTTACAGAATGAAAGAAAAAAGCAATAAGGGAAAGTAATTTTTCAAGTAATTTGCGTCAGAACAGAGGGAACAAAAACATGTCTAAAATCCAAAACTGATAAAATCATCTGATAGAAGAGAAACAAAACATTTGTAGCCTACGGACAAGTTACGGATTATTTAAATTAGAACAAGTCGATTCTTTTCTCTTAACTCTTATTAAAAGCAAATAGTTATCCATCCGCCCCCTCTCCCCTCTTTCTGAACGGTGTAACAAGTGGGAAGGAATAGAAGGGAACTCCATGCGAAAAAATTTCTACAAATAATACCAAATTTTTTCGAAATGTTATACGTATAAGCGATCATGTTATTGGTGAACAGCAAAAGATTAGTTAATTCAATACTTCAATTAACAAATTTTCTGTTTTGTTTCTGGGTATGCGAGCTCTGCACGAATCACTGGCTTCCAAGTGCCGGGAATGCGTCAGCAGACACTTCGAACGCTTGAATTTGTTTTGGATTGCGATTTTCTCGTCCACCACGCGACCCGCGTCCGCCTCTAAAACCATCCCTTACACGACCACCACGTCCACGTTGCTCATCCGTGAAATTGATTTCGATATCTAATCGCTTTGTGCGTGGTTCACGACGCTGAAACGGCTCCAATCAGAATTTGATGTTATACCTTATCTTCCTTCGAAAAAGAATTCAAACAAAAAGGAGAGTAATAACGCTATGAAAGGAACATACCACAATGACAATTTCCTCTTCAGAGTTCTCCTCCATAAATGGTTTATTGAGAGGAACCAGTTTCCCGAAATCCTTATCGTTGGCACCTTCGCCAGCTTGACGTATATTAAAATGAGGCTCCGAACGCTTGGAAGCAATTTGTGCCTTGAACTCATCCAGAGTAAGTTGTTTAGCTCGTGCTTCAGCCTCAGCATCCAAACGTAGCTCTTCCTGAGTTTTCTCACGTGGTGCTCCATCATCCTCCTTCACAACAGCTGTAAAAATTTCTATATGAATATTTAATCCGACAATGAAAAGTAATCTTTACAAAAATTTACTAACAAATCTAAAAAATTTGGTAAACGTATGTTCTATTACAGGTTTGCATACAATGAAGAGAGTTTCACTTGTTACAGAATTAGCTCAACAAGTAATAAAACAAAGCTCTTTCAACAATGACAACCTATCCCTACTGGTAATTCATATTCACAGCTATCGCAACAAGTTAAAAGATACCCTCAGTGCCATCATTCATTTGCTCGTTTTGTCCATTCAGCTCATCCTGATCAGTTCCCCAATTACCTTTTCCAAAACCATCCTTTCTGTCCATTGATTTAATACCTGTCCGGTCCGATCCACTCATTCGTTCAAACTGACGTCCACCACGACCACCACGTCCACCGCGGAAAACAGGTCGTTCACGTTCACCATCACGATCGGCACCACGAAATCCGCCTCTTCCACCACGGTATGAGCCGCGATAGCTTCCAAAATCTGGTATGAAGATGAATCAGAAGGTTCAATTATTCGTTTTCCATTTATTAATCACTGCTTCGTTGTCACGACAAATTATACTGACCGGTAAGATTCTGGCGTTCGCAACCGAATTGATCAACATTTCCGTTACCATTTAATTCCGGCTGTAAGTCCACCATATTCTGTTCCTGATCTCCATCAAAGTTTCGCGCACCACCTCGCCCACTTCGACTGAAGCCATATCAAACAGGTATTACTTTTCGAAATCCCAACATTTACACTGGATAACCAGACATTTTGGAAAAGAAAAATGAAATCCTAAGAATATCCATTCCCAAAGAGAATCACACCACACAGCCTAAAAGAGAGCTACGGCAGGGAATAAAGACCACAAATGATTTACAGTAAAAGAGAATAAAGCGTCAACTGTTCTTCTCAATTTTGTAACATAACTCACAAAACGGGTCGTCCCCTGTTTCCACGACCACGACCTCGTCCTCTTCCTTCGCCGAATCTTTCGGCTATTACGTCACGTTCACCGTTCTGAACAATACCAATTATAAACTTGAATCAGAAAACTTTGAGCAGTAAAGCTTTAAGCATAAGGCAAGAAAATGTCTAACAAAATAAAAAAGATATTGCCATATTATACAAACTTCTTCTGCCTTGAGTTCATTTGCTATGTCAATGTATTTGAACGTCTAAAGTTTTACAACGGAACAGAAATTTCCTTCCCGAGGAATCAAGCATAAATTAAAAACTGACATTTACTAAAACGAATCGGAGTGAGATGCATAAATATGCAACAGAAAATATTCTTAACATCAAATTTCCAAATTTGTTCAGTAAAATTGTGTACCTGATCAAATGTTTGGCGCGTGTTGTCAGACTGCTGAGTAAAACCTCGACCACGTCCAATGCCACCACGGCCCCTTCCCCTTCCACGCCCGCGCTCTCCATCTGGACGATTCTCTTTGTTTTCTTTGTTAACTGAAAGAAAAGCAAAAAGATATGTAAATATATAATCACGGTAGGTGAATATATCAGTCAAGTAAATATATCAATATATATATAAAGGCCTAATATGCAAAAGCAGAAAGAAAAAAACAAGCAGTTACGCCTTCTTTCTTTCCACCTATTACTGTCGAAAGCAAACACATTAAATCCATTCAACATCACCCTAATCATAAAACCAAAGAAGTCCAAATATTATAATCAGAACCCTCATCACGCCCAACTTACAATCATTTTTTTTCATCACACCACCAATTGTTAGCTGCACTTGTTTTTTTACTTCGGCTTCCTTTGATATGGCTGTCACCACTGCTGTTTCCTTTTTCTTCCTGGCTGCATTTTTATCCGCTTTTTTCTGGCTTGCGCTTTTCTCTTCCTTCTTACTAAGTGCTTCAGCCTTCCTGAATATCACTTCGGGATCATCCACTTCTGCAATGCGACATAATTTGCTTCTTCCTTTATTATATTAAATCTAGTATATCACCTAACAATGTTGCTGACTGCAAATTTACAAATTTGTGATAACCGACTCCAATTAAATCTCTACTAGAAAATCTACGTGTGGTAATAAAGGAAAAAATTAAAAAAAAAAAAAAAAAAAAAACACTGATTAAGAAAACAAGAGATGAGAACAAAAGCAAAATCTACTAGAAATATGTCTATACTTATATGATATTCTTCCTATACCAAATACACAAAAATCACTTACCATCATCTGACAAAAACCCGAACTTATTCGTGACGTTTACACCGTATTCAACCATCCTTCCTATTTTATCTTTTGAAAAGACTTATTTGTCTTTTTTTGTTTCACTTCCGGACTCCGCAATATTTCACGAATCGTGCAGCGTGATGGCACTACTACCAATGGATATACCTACTGCGACATGGATCTATCCATATCCACCTTCTTTTTTTTTTTTTTTTTGTAATCCAAAGCTGAAAAGCAAGCAAAACACATACTATTTAAACGAAATGAGGACATTCAAACATCCCAATTATTTCATTTATGGACAACTGTTGTTGCTGTAAATCAAATATGACCTGCCTTTCGTGTCTCTAGTAGCATTTATAACTTTTTAAATAACATAACTAAGGAGGGTAAGGGCTTTTTCACTAATTAATGTATTCTAAACTCATGTAATAACTCGCTTCCGACCTGCTGGTCTTCATCCACAACGGTATTTTGCGTTTAATTATTATATATAATAAATGAAAGAAAAAACTGCTTGGATGACTATTCGAAATATAACACACAAAGAGGACAGGTAAGAGTGTTTGAAAAGCAATTCTCGAAAGAGATAATAGCATCACAGAGCCCAACAGATAATCCTTATTTCATCAGAAAGAGCATTACCTAGTTCTTGTATTTCAGAGCTTCGCAGCAGTAAGTTGCAGTCATACAGACTTCACAAAAACACAAACCCCATCAAGGAGTGAAAGCACCAGAGCTAGTTAAAAGTATATTTACAGTCATAAGTTCTAGGATTTCTATAACTCCTGGAATCACCGGAACTTTTAGTACCAGAACCAAGTTTTCTACTGCGGAACCAAATCCAATCCAGTGATGTTACTTGTAACTCCCTAGTACCGTAAAGATCAGCATATCACTACCTAGTCTATACTATGCGTGAACAAGAACAGTTTATGAAAACAATCTGACACCCCGATATTCCATCCTACCCCCGTATCCCTTGGTACTATTACGTGCCCCCACGGCCCGCCACCTTCCCCACATTCCCAAAAGCATTTGGCCTAAACCCTCACTATACGGCAGTATCTCCATCCAGCCGCTTTTCCGCTGCAATGTTCCATGAACCATTCCACAATTCGTTGTAAGAGAAAAATGTCCTGTACGATAAGGCGGAAAATCAATGGCAGGAATTGTAACTTCTGGTTATAGGGTCTGAGGAGCGTAGACAGTACACCTGTTCTTCCGTACACCTTCCCATTACGTGTTCCATGAATACATATTGTTATATCTATATGTCTTACTGCCCTCTCTTACGTTTACGGCAAGTTCGATCTACTGCAATGCTATCTGGTATCTCTTACGTGGATCTGATTTGTACGTTTGCATGTCACACGTACGCTTGTATACTTGATCATGGAGATAATTACATTCGTTTAGCTGTTTCATTTACATTACATAATGTGACGCTTCGTAATGCATTGTGCGTTCATACATTTGATGTGAGACCCAAGACGGAGTGGTATTTAGACCACGTTTATCTACTAGAAACTGAAGACTTTCGCGATTGTTTTTTTAATATCACTTGGCGATTACTACAATATCTTAATAGTTCAGTTGGTTACTGATAGTATTTCAGGTTACTATATTTGAATGTGTTTAAC
Source organism: Setaria digitata (assembly GCA_003640385.1). Taxonomy (NCBI): domain Eukaryota; kingdom Metazoa; phylum Nematoda; class Chromadorea; order Rhabditida; family Setariidae; genus Setaria; species Setaria digitata. The sequence continues at coordinate 10,676 of RCAB01000284.1, forward strand.
CGCGTAATTTATGGCCCCATCTAAGCAAGGTAAAGTTTTTCAGGTCTAATTCTATGTTGTCGTCATATCTATTATATTTAGCAAAATTAGTTTTGCTGAACCTCTACCGTTTCTGTTGATAGAGATCTTTTGCCGACTGTATTTTTCGCATTTGTAAGAAATATTAAAAGTAAAGCGTTCTTGCAGTTCTGAATCATACAATGTATCCTCAGGCATTAACAAAAGTCTGAAACTCCGGAATCTATAATATGTTTACGTATTCTCAATAGCAATTTTTTTGACTAAAGAAGTAGCGCTGTTTCTCACTTGAAAGGCTTAGAGAGAAATAAGTGATAGAAACTATAAAATCAAATATCAGATCTTAAATTCTTGTTAACTGTGAGTGAAAATAAGTCTTCAGCTTTCCTGATTTTTCTATTATGGAAATATCTGACGATAAATTGGTTCCCTTCACAGTGTTTTGTTTCAGAAGACAATAACCGGAAGCTGCTAGAAGAATTAAATAGAACTCGACAGCTGATGATGAAGAACTCAGGGTATATTTAAATCGGTATTTCATATTATTATATTGATATCTTTAGGACCTTTATAAAGCAGAGCCCCAAAACTTCCCATAAGTTCTGGAAAGTTTCAAAATTTAATTCCTCACCCAAAACAGGGTTACTTGTGTGTGTGTTTGTGTTATTTCTAGTACTGTTCAAGAATTCTTCACGCATGTAATTTCCTTTGTTGAGGTCTTTTAGCCATCAAACGTAGCTCAGGTATATTTGGTATCTGTCGATAGATAGTGACATACTTTTATCAAAGATCTTTAAAGTAAACTGAAGAATTTTTAAACTGCGGGAAGAATTTTTAAGCGCTTCGAGCCGTTCGTTGGCATCAGATTCAACAACTCCGCGTTGCGATCCACGTACAGTTCAACTAGTAAATAATTTGGAGTCGCAGACGTCGATGACGTTCATTCCTACCAACTCACAGTATAACAATACTGTATTACCGGTCTTTCCAAGAATACCCCCTTCTTAATAGTCGTGCTTTGTTTATACATTTAACAATTAAAGAAGAAAATGGTATTTAAAACAATTGAATGAATAAACTTTTTATTACTGTTTTTTTCTTCCAATCCAAAAATTCTCTTTTCTCGATTTTGCGAGCCTTTTAAGCACTTATGAATGTTTTACGAGTTGTGTTTTGCTATTTCACCGTTTGCATAATATCTACAGCAACAAAGTAACTTATTTTTTGCTTGCAGCTTTATGTTCTCATTTTTAATCTTTCTCTTTGATTTTTTTTGAATAATTTTTCTTCTCGACATGCCGTTTCGCTGCTGCAGTTTACTTCTTAGGATATTGTAATTAAAGTTTCTTCTTAAATTGTTATCTTGGTAATACTGCTGCTGTTAATATTTGAGAAACCTTTCATGAAATCACAATGAGTTTCTTGGGAGTTTTTTTTCTAACTGTAACATTGAGCATGAAATCGTGGTATGGGCATCCAGTAGAATTTTTGAACAGCAAAGAATCAATGTGCTTCTAGCCGCTACAATGACGTTTGACATGTAAATTGAGGTGGTCACTGCGTGAAAATGATCGGCAACATAAAGTGCAATTGAATGGACGATCACCAGTATGCTTTCGGTAATGCCTGGAAAAATTGCTGATAGAAGCTTAAAATATTTTAGGAAAAAGTCATAGAATGTGGCCACAACTGGGCAGACTGTTGAAAAATACTATCCTCAGGTTATACTCACTAAACTCTGATTACTTAGAAGTAAGACTCCTTGGCATAAGATAATTTGTTAACCTTTTGCTACACATGTAGTATTAGTGATAATTGATTTGTTGGAGCAACAGAATATTTCACTAGAATTTTAGGAATGCCACAAAAGAGCTAATTTTAATTGTTCGGATATTACCTTGTCAATTCGTCACTTCTAGCAAATTTCCATAAGCAGGATGGCCAATTACAGCAGTACGGTCTCTCACCACTATGTGTTCTCATATGAGCTTTTAAATGGGAACTTTTATTGTACTTCTTACAGCATCCTGGATGGACACATTCGTGAACGGAATAATTTTTTTTCAGCAATTTTCGTCCCGGTGTTCCTTTTTTCTCGTTTGCTGTTGAACTGTTCTTAAGTAATCTGCAAAATTTTCGGATAAATCATATAATTCAACCAAATTTCTGCTTTCCCTCAGTACGCTTATCCCTGATTGATTATCTACTTACCTTGCCAGTTCCGATATGGAAAGGGTGCTTCTAGTTGCACGAGTTTTACGTTCTATAGTTGTAGTTGATTGACTGCTGAGATCTTCCGTTTCCGGTTTGTTGGTAGGTCGAGGATAAGAGGAAGGTAAGGCTGGAGTAAGTGACAGTGGTTCAAATTTCAAAGGAACTGCTGATGAGTGAAGGAGGTTGCTTGGAACTTCTTCGATTCGCTGATGTAACGACTGCTCTTCAACTAATGTTTCTTTACGTTTGATTTCCTGTTTTTTTGGGACTGGAGGTAGGCTGAGGACAATAGGTGGATCACGTAAAGTTCGAACAGCTACCGTGCCGCAGACCTGAATTATGATTCGCTTTATTTCTCTTCCAGTTTGAAAGTTCTAAAAGTCCTGGTTACAAAATTTGAATTTAGAAATTTAAAATCGTGCAGGAGACATTAATGTTGTCATTACCGATATCGCTAGTGATACCCAAGAAATAAGAGCAACGTGTACTTCTACACTTATAATATTAAGAAATAGCAGAAAAAGGTGATATGGTCCATCAGATAAAAATTTTTGAAAGCATCACTTACGGGCTTCAATATTTGGGTTTTCACTTAGAACCATATGAGTAGAAGAGATGTAAGACTCCGTACTCTGTTGTTCCGACCATCTCGAGATACTGAGTTTCGCTCATTTCATCAAGAGTCTTATCACTGTTTGCACAAGACTGTTGTTTTCCATAATAATCAGTGGATTTTTCGTTTTAACTTTCGGTATTTCCTGGCTTCTTCATGCTGTGTCCTCTTATTTCTCATTTTATATTGTCATTGCCATTAAGTTTTAATACAAGAATCAAATCAAACCTGAAGAGCATGGGAGTGTTGATAGTTAATTTTAGCCGTATCAAGCGGAGAGAGACAACTGAAGCAACATTGTGGGTTGGTTATGCCGAAGTGTTCCTTATTCAAGAATTCCGAAATATCTTCCCAAATCTGCAATTTAAAAATTAGTTCGCCGAAATGTTAGTCATGGTGATGATAATGTTAGTAGTAAGTTACTACTCCAAAAAATAATACAAACCCAGGAATAGTAATTATTTAATATTGTAGATAATGGATAATGATAGACAGCATCATGTTTTGGTGAGAATGATTTGAGTGTTGGTCATGGTGATGAAGATAACAGAAACCAGGTCATTTGTATTTCAGAACATCTTCGAGAAGCTACTTTTTTTAACCCTTACAAAAATATTAATAAAACCAAGATGATCATATTTTACGGCAAAAACTATTATCCATTTTCGATTAGTAAGTTTCAAGTTTTTAAGTTTGAATAAAACTGTAATACTGGCTAGCACTAGGTAATAATTAGTTAAAGCATTGCTCATAATTTTTAGGAAACAATAAAAAGATTTGTAATCATGATAATCGATAACAGCAGTTAAGCTCCTTCAGGATCGTCGTTCGTTTGCTCATTTTCATCGATTGACATTTTCCATCGTTAAAAACATTCTTTAGAGTAAGTAAAATTGATAAATTTCCTCATCCTTTAACACCGGTGACGTCTGTCGCACTGCCAACAAACACTTTTGTTTTCTTCCACAACATCAAAAATCAAATTATTCCAGATATTGCACAAGAGAATGTTGACAAATAACATTTACGATATTAAATAACAACAAGTAAATATCAAGATTACAATGAGGCGATGGTAGTGGAAGAGTTAATTTTCCAATATTAAGTAAGTGTTGTACTAATAACTATTGTATTTTCCAATATTAAAATAATTTTCACTCGACCATCGAACAAGATGAATTACATACATATGAAATACATAATATACATATTCTTTTGCTGATGCACTCTTTATCATCTATCATGCCTTTTTTATCAGAGTGAAAATTAAGTATGGAACAGTGCTGAAAAATTTAAGCAATACAATTAACATTTTCTTTTGAATTATTCGGCGAAATATGAAATAATCAGTGCTTTCACTAATACTATGTTTATTTTTCTACATTTAAATGGTCATTTCCTATTTAAAAACTACTTAAAATTTCTGATGGAAAACGGAATTTTGTTGAAACACAAAAAAAAACGAACTTCATTCATTTCCGATATTGGTGAATTGTTATCCATTAATGTTAGCCGATCTTACACTTGTGCAGTAATAATTTTCGAATGTATGCATTAATAAAGGCAGAAACAAACGAATCACGACAGCAACAATAAATTAGCAATAATAAATGATGAATAATTGGACTAATGATAATTATAGTAACAGTAGTATAGTAATAATAACAATACTAATTGATTAATTGATGATAATACCGACATCAATTAATTGGTCGATGATAATGACATTAATTAATTGGGAACGATAGTGCTAATTAGTCGATTAAAGACAACAATATCAGTTAAAAAATTTAATAATACTACTTAACAGTAATAATAAAAAATTTCAGTAATACAGCAATGTCACGTAATAATAGTACAACAGTAGTACTATTAATAGTAATAATAATAATAATAATAATAGAGTTTATATCATAAAATGCACAGCATAAGGATGTACATTTTAACATTCTGTTGATATTAAACAATTTTCATTTCTTTCCGATATGATTCATTTCGATGATGTATACTTGATCGATACATAAGTATCGTTTTTTGACCACGATAGCATCTATTTGATAACGACGATAATGATTATCAATTAATTACATAAGTGATGATTATAAATGATAGAATGAACAAATAAGGTTTTTATGGTTGTTCAGTCTTATCACTTATAAATGAGAGTGACGTTAATAATGACAGTTTACAAAAATGGCTGGTTTTAGAAATAGCAATAAAGCTTGTTGTTGTACCATTTCGGCTGTTCCTTTCACTGAAACACACACTATCATCCCCTTCACTTCTTATCACTTATAAATGATTTGAAACAGAACACTTTTTTCTTTCCTTTCATTCCATTTTCCTTTTTTCAACTTTTTTTCCCTTTTTTGTACTTTAGGAATGATATGATATGACTGTATTGTTAGTTAAACACTTTTTTCTCGAACATATTGTTGCACATTCATTTCACTTCAAACTTTTTTCGTCTTCGTGTTTCTATCAGCAGGTTCACCTTATTATCATCATTATCACCTTTTTTTTCACATTTTTTCTCTCTTTCTGTTACATTATTAGCTTGAGAATACTGAAGCGATACTTAACTAATCCCTAGCTTAACGGAAAGCAAATGAAACAATTGGTAATTTTAAGCAAATGTTTTTCTGATTCTTTCAGATGAATGCTTCCTCTCTCTTCATTCTAAAATTATCAAAGTATAATAGTATTTGTTGTATAAGCCCTGAACCTTTTCAGAATAATATAGTAGAAGCGAAAAATTCCAAAAAGAAATTTGTTTCTTCAGACTCCAAGTCTGAACAGATCCCTGAAGTTCCTTTTCAACTAGTTCCTTCCATTCTTTTCTCTTTTTTCATTGTCAGCACAGATACAACAGAAAACCTGACTTGTACTACAGACAAGATTAATTTTAATGGTGTTCATTCCTTTACTTCCTTCTTGCATATTCAACTGTTTTCTTCTGACATTTCAACATTTCTTAGTAGCATTAGCACTATTCTGAAGCAGTAATAACGAAACTTTCTGGAAAACCTCCTGCAAGTTTTTGAAGAATAATATTACTGTTTACACTCTTAGAGTGTCCTTTCCCACTCATTATCCAGAATTAGACTGGATTTTTTATAATACAAACGTATAACTAGGTGTCATTTTACTGCATACTGAAGCGATTTTCTTATTGATCTAGGTTCATAGGTCAATAATCCTGTCTTGCAAAATCTCAGAAAAGTCTGCTTCATTGTTGCCTCTCATTATGTGAAAAAAAATATCCATAAATTTAGTTTGAAACGGAATTACTGGTCATTTATAACTCATTTTAGAAATCTTATGAGATCGCTGGACAAAAATCTTCGAAATGGCACAACTAAGTTTCTTTATTTCATTCATTATTGTGGTGATAATTTGAATTGTTTAAATTGAGGAGTAACTTTTAAACCAAAAATAATTTCGGACATAGATAATCATGGCTGATACAATATAATATGCAAACAAGATAACTAAAACAGATAGTAAAATTGACGGTACGAACAGTTTTGTAAAATTTACGCAGCTGTTTGATACGACCCAGTGTCTCGGGAATAAACAAGTGGTACCGGTGTTCGCGGATCACGGTAGAAATTGGGGCGGGAATAGAAGGAATTCTAAATCAGTAATTCTAAATCGGTTATTCCTCTTCCAGTGATACCATGATAAGGTTGCTTGTTAGTTTACTTTCACTATTCATACTGCCACATTTCGCATCGTTCAATTTAGTTCATAAGGTAGGCAATACTTATCGAACTTTAGTTCTTAATAATAATATTTCTAATAGAAATTTTATAGACTAAAAGGTGTTATCAAATTTTATCACCAGTATAACTGATTGCTGTTGATTGTTATTCGATGAAAAGTAAATAAAGTTCATCTTACTATATATATATATGTATATTTGTTACATAAAAAAAACAGTGAAAAAAAATTGGATTTCGTTGATCTGAATTTTTTAATCGCACATTATCAGAAATGAAAAAAGTTTAAGCAAATTTTTGGAAGTTTACAAATTAATATCAGTATGATTAGTGTTTATTTGTAGCCCCATAATGTGCCATGTTCGCAACTGATCGTATTCGGTGATGATTTTACTGATGACGGCATCGAATTTGGCACTTACTCCCATGGTTTCGTGAGGAATTCAAACGGTCCGGTATGGCCGGAATACCTAAATAGAATGCTTGAATGTGATGAAGTATATTTTGCATCCTTCCTTCTTAATTTATTCATTTCATTACCAACTCGTTCTGGTAAGATACTTCGCCGGTTCATATAGTTTCATCTGATGTAAACCATAAAGAATAATTTTGAAACAAGATAGGTTCGTCTTCATGTTTCAATGAGATCTCAACTTTCTCGATAATTGGATGGATTTCATTAATTATAGTATATCAATTATGCATACAGTGGAGCGAAAAGCGGTTATGACAATATGTTTTTCTCGGATTGGTCGGGAATTTTGTGGCAGATTGAGTACCATTTTATGAGTCAACGCACTGTACGAAAGGGTAAAATTCTATCACTCCCTTTCGCCAATAGTTTTTAACCGATTGTTTAAATATTACATTTCGGAGAAAAAAAAAAAGGATTATCAGGGCATTCCGATTCGCATTTTTTTTTTTTTTGGGTAAAATTTGCTTAAATATCCTTCAACGATATACTGTTCACTACTTCCTTTTGTTTCATGAACAAAAAAGGAATAAAATTTGTTACATATGCTTACCTGTTTCAGATTCCTTAATTATTTTACAAATTGGTGGATTGCCGGAACTAATGTCACGACAAAAAATTATAAATGGATCAATTAACACCAACAAAATAATTGAAAATATAGCACAAGCTGCATTGGGGCTGATTAGTACCATAGATAATGGTATGACCGCTGACGGAAACTGTAATTTTGACGTGCAATATATCTCAACGATTAAAATTTTCGCTTCGCCATAATTTGAAATGAAATTTTCCATACTACTGTGCCCCTCCTTCTAAACAATTTAAGCTACGTTAGCAAAGGAGAAATAATCTAGTAATGCACTCCTGTAGGTAATTGAAGGTAACCGTATCAGTGCCAAGCAAATCCTATCCAAATCTTTTATTTACATTCCAATAAATGAATTTAACTGGCTTTACAATGTTAGTAAAGACTGGAAGTATCCAGTTTGCTTAGTGCAGATCTATTATTGTCATGAATTTAAAATGAGCAAAAGATACAAAAGTAGAAATCGTTATCATCTAATTAGTGCCACTTGATGATGAATCTTCCAGGCATTATAATACTAATGAATATGATTGATCCAAATGAAGCACCAGGTTACGAAATGCTTGCCGCAAGAGGGAACCACGATGTGGACGTGTCTTCAGTGATTTCACGAATTAATTCGGTATGTTAACAAATAACATTTCACGTTTCAGTACCACGGTTACTGTTTAGTGATACAGGAAAAACCATCAACCGGTTTAATGCATAAATTTTTATGACGAATTCAGGTTTACGCATTAGCACAGAGTAAAAACTTAAATGTTCGTACTGTTTCTATTTCAGAAACTTCGGAAGCTGATGATAAGCGAAGGACGGGAAAATCAACAAGTTGGGGTATTTGATTTGAACGCAGCCACTGTTGACGCCACAAGAGGACTGAACACAAATGAACCTTTCACATATCGACAAGATAATATGACGTATGCTTTTCAATTTAATCTCTTTTAGATTACAGTTAAAGAGTGAATAGAATGAGGGTTCATCTATAGGAACTTTTAACTAAAGGAATTAGTGAATTGTATGTATATAAAGAAAGTCCTGGTCTTATTTGGTCTAACTGCTAAACAGAATAATTTGCTAACAATTTTCATTTTTTCAGGTCCCTTAAGGCATTTGATTATGCCTATTACAATCAGTGGTATCCATCAACATTGGTACATCATAAAATTGCTCGGAAACTAGTTAGATTTCTGGAAGATTTATGAAGAGTAAGAATGATTTTTCAAAGCAAACCACTTGCTAAAACATCCAGATAGATGGGTAACATAGATAATTCGATAACGATTAGGATGATATTAGGTAATAATCAAAGCAATTTTATGATGTATTACGATCATTACCTTTACTTATGAAATTACTATAAGCATATAAATCTGATCATATCTCGATACGAGATAAAATATAGATAGACGGCTTTTCTTCGGTAAAACCTTTGGAAAATTGGGCTCAGAAATTTTTGCGATTAGTCTAGGCGTTACGTGTTTGAGGGATGAAACAAACCTATTTTAAAAAAAAGAAAGCAAATTTCACGGCCAGAAAATGCTTCATAATTTATCCATCGCTTAGAAGCTAGTGACAATTAAATTATGAATCAAATGCCCATGTATAAACTGAAAATGTCACTCTCGATCTCAACTAATCGGTAGGTGGAAGAATAAGAGAAAATCGAAGAACCACTAACTTCCGATATCTATAAATATAATGAATGTATCATTTATTCATTCTTTCTTCTTACGTCGTAAACTGTTTTTCTGGTACCTCTCACGTCTCCTTTCCTCCTAGAATTATGGGAAAACAAGTTGTACAGTATGCCTCCTCTACCAGCATTTCATTTCGACTAATCAATTTAAATCTTTCATTTTTTTTCCAGCTCATGATCAACCTCCAATACTTCACTGAAACATGAAAATATGAAATAAAGCTTACTTTAATTGCTTTACGAAGTTTCCAAGAAAGGACAATACTAAGTAGCAGGAACGGTGTGATACACAGGAAAAGGGTCATGAAAAATGAGCCAGGATTCTCGGCTGCCCATGATACTAAAGGAATTAAACGTTTCGACAATTGATTCCTCATATTATCGAACATCTAAAATGAGCTAAATCTACAATAACTAGTGCAGTTAGACACTTCATATATTGAAAAACAATAATTTTGCAGTAACTGACACAGTTATTATGTAAAATATCCTTGTCCTAAAATACCCTCCAGACAATGTTCCAAAATATTCTCAGATCCTTTTCATAAATAATAGAATCAACGAAAAAATCTGATGTCCACTGAGCTGGGACCGAAACACTTCATAATAAAAACAACTATTTAAATTAAATTATTTAACAGTATTTACTGCCGAGGTTTCCACACGAAGACCAACAATACACTCTCAGCAGATACAATGACATACATTTGCAACTGGAGATAAAAATATTAGGAATTATATCACAGTGTACTTGAATTTTACAATACTACTTCAATTAACATAAAACAAAAGAACAGCAAAAAAGGCAAATAAGCGACTGAACCTATTTGTAAACGCAAACTGGATAACAGTTACTAATTAACTTTTGCTTAACATCTTGTTAGATGTAGCGGATGAAAACAATTAATCTGATAAAGAGTAACCAGTTTGCACCTCCATGTAAGCAAAACGGATTTTAACGAGCAAAACAAAACAAACAGGAACAAAATCATTCCATCCTGAAGCAGTTTATATAAGGAATATATGTTAACCTCCGGGCACTGCACACTCCAGTTAGACGTCCAGGTTAAGAAGCACAAATCGCATACTTAGTTATTAATTACAAATAATTATTCTCAATACTCCTATTGCTCCATGCACTACTGATTACGCATCTCATCAATTAGATTCTTTTTATCCAATTATAAATCTGAGAACGACACTTTTCAACATTTCCCTACCTGTCTTACTTTCAATTGTCGCTTTCCATCTTCCATTTTCTTCCAAATTCCCATCAACACCAAATTAATTAACGACATTTAATATAACCCATTAACTTACCTTGTGCAGAATATTTGATTTCTCTTCAATCTATTACTTTCCTTCAAAATTTTTAAAATCTCAAATGCTAATAAAAATTTAAATTCAAACATTAAGTTGCAGATAGTGCACAGAGAAAACACAAACTAGTACAATTTCTACTGACCACCACCAGATTTAAAAAATTCTTCTTTATAAAAAAAAAGAAAAAAAAAAGTGAAACGAACAATAAATTGGTCCATCAAACAAATTAAACAGCATCAATAATGACGAAACTGAAAAAGGAAGATGCAACGGTGGAGAAAGCTCGGACATAGAAGCCAAATCGATGAAAAATGTATGATGTTCGAAGAATCCTGACCACCACTGAGGTAGGTCTATTTACAGTATGAATAAATTTCATTCGGTATAAAATGAAAGCATCCAATAGCAACTCCAACAGATCAATAACTGAGAGATGCAAATCGGGGAAACACCATTCTTTCCAAGGCTTGAAAAGCAACACTTTCTTGTACCTGAATCTGTAATAAGATTTACATAAATTTTGGGAAAAAAATCCACTGAGGTAGCCTCCAAATATTACTACACAAAATATGTTCATAGAATAACATTTGATATTACTATTGGTAAGTTAACGTAATAAAAGTTGTTAGAGGAATTTCAATCTAACAGAGATTAGTAATTACTGAAATGTCGGTTAAATTACCTGCTCATTCTCACCTAAACTCAAGAGAAGCCAGAAGCCATTTATTTTTTGCTAGGACATAAACAATTCTTCCTACACTTTCTATTTTTCTGGCGCTGTATTTCCATACACCGCAGATACTTATTCTGTACTGAATAAAATACCCGATACTTCGGACGACACCTGAAATTTAGCTTACTTGCATATCTGACATTGCATTCTGTTCTTTCCTGAAGCCTTTCGTAGCCAAGAATTAAAACATTGCTTATGAACCCATAACATTGAGCCGGAACACTTGCAAGGTCGAAGCCACTCAATATCACCAGATCCTTCTACATAACAAAATCTGCAAATCTATAAAAAAGAACATACCATCAGTGAGGTTAAAATCTACTGACTCCTCTCTTCTTGTTAACAATAAAATGGCATGAATTAATTATTTAATCATGAATATACCTTCACGTGTGCCCTTGAATGTCCATCCGCACCATTGGATTCATCAAGGAACGATTCGCATATTTCTCTCTTATAGTCTTCTATGCTTTCAAGATGCATAGTCACTTTTTCGAACCACTGTCAATCCCGAAACTGCAGCAGTTATGAGCGATAAGTTAAGATGTTTAATAGAAATCAAAAAAAAAAAAAACAATTTTAGCGAATTTACAGAGTAAGGGGAAAAGCTTTCATCCCCATCAAGCTTAAAATTATAAAATCTCATATGGATCAAAAAAAAAAAAAAAATAAAAAATGTACAAAAGATTCATCATATCTTATCAATTCTAATCTGAAACACTGTGAAAAGCATGAATGATACATCACACGGAAAAATAATCCACTTATTGAAATAACTACATCTGACTTGGTAATTTATTGAAAGGAGATCGGAAAGGCAGCAAATACGGTAGGTGTAATAAACAAATTCATTGATGTAGTAGAAAAATACAACGATACATTTCAAGAGCTTTTGGGATTTAAAAACAAGATTATAACTGTCTTCTCATTTTCTAGAATATGTTAGATAAATGAAAATCAGAAGCCGAAAATTTACATATTATGAGAATAAACTTGCTGTGTATTCTACGTTATATTAAAAATAAATAGTTTGTATCTTTAATCTAACTATAAAATGAGTAATTCAACGAATCAAACCAATTACTGGGCGGTAAGAATGTTACAAAAAAGTTATCAAATAAAGTGAAATTCTGAACTATTTGCGTGATTTACTTTTTTTTTTTTTGAAAAATTTTAATCCTTTTGACTTGTAAAAAGGAATGAACCTTTTAACGAGATCATTCACTTTTTAAGACATGAGAAAATTTCAAAAAGAAAAAAAAAATGAAGAGAAGTAAAGCGAGGTTGGTGAAACACTAACACCGTCCAGTAAATAAAGTATACCTATCCATTGTACTTCTGCAGTGGATGTGGATAATACCACGATGCTTTTCTATGCGTTTAATATATCAAATATTGACAAACAAAACCTATTTTAAAGGGGAATTGTATCTTTTTAAAGTAAGCATTCGAAAGACTTCAAAAAACAATAACAAAGCTTGAAAGATAATTCAACAATAATAACAGTAATTGAGAAAAGAACAACTCGATAAGTGAGGATGTAAGAGTACAAAAAATTTACAAAAATGTTCTTTAATTCACATTTTCACTGTCTCCACTAATCTTCACACTACATTTCAATAACAACAAAAATTTTCTGTTCTACACCCTTATATCCTAAATCTGCTGACGATCGATGCCAACGTGCTTACAAAGCATCCAACACTGTCGAAGAGCATATAGATGTGGCAATATCATATGCAATATTCGAATAAAAATTTAATCTCATTCTACTGAGAACGACAAGCTTCCAAAGCAAAACATAACTGGCATAGAGAAAGAATGTAACCCTATTATCTAAACAACGTGGGAAATAGCGATAGAGTCGATACGTAAGAGTTAGATCGAAATATATTCCGAATAGATCAGCTATCCGCAAATGAAACTGCGGCCAGTGCCAACATTTATAAGGCTTTAGCCTCCATTGGCGTCGATACACATAACTGAAAATAATATATTATTTATATCTATTTAATCATGAACAGAAAAAAATAATCTTATAAGGAAAACAAGCGAAAAGTTAATATTGCCTAATATTTCTTAATATAAGATTTCGTACCGACGTGGTTACCCATATGACACACCTTTAAAGTAACCCAAAATATCTAGAGTTGAGAATTCTAAATTCTCAAGAACAGAATGCACTGCATGATATAAACTTCTCTATTGATCATCATATTTTCCACTAATACAAATTACAGAAAAATATCACTTGAGATGAGAACTAGGATTAAAGTTTACTTGCATATAGCGCAACTATATTTCATAGTAGCAGGAGCGAGGGAAAGCCACTGCATGAAGCAACTCGTATGGACCCATTTCATCGTACCGATACATTTACATGGTGCCAACCATTCACCAGTATCATCATCTGACAAGCAATAGCGACAAATCTGAAAGTCAGCTTAACTCCCTGTCGAAGGGATTTCGTCGAATCTTTACTTACAATATTACTGTATTAGTATTATGGAGAAGTTCAAATTTTGAAACGCGTACCTTGGAACGATCAGCTCTGATGTGCTCAGTGGATGCATGCTGAGATGGAAGTGGTAACAGTGCCACATCAATTTCCATACTCGACAAATATGAAACTTTACTGTTACTGTCAAATCTAGTTGCTGACACTGTGGCAATCATTTCTTCATCCATACTGCTACAGAATGCTGCAAAACTTCCAGTCAGCGCAAAATATAAGCCAAAAATCCTCGACATTTTAATTTCCTCCCATCTTGACACTTTGACCTTAATCTCCTTGACCGGACCCCGCCGTCTAGAGAAACACTTCCACCACAACACTTCAAGACTGTCATCCGCAATCACTGCCAAGCCGCCAAATACCAAGTCTCTTTGCCAGAAAGGTCCATAAGGCGTGCATGGTAAACAGCGGTGCATTTCGAGATGTTTTCCGAAGTGTCCTTCGCGGGTGTACGGTCTATGTGGGACGTGGAAGGGATTCTGGGATGAGCCGAGGAAGCCTCCGCCACACCACATATGGAAAAACGCAGAAATGGTGCACTCGTACTCTGACAACCTGAGGTGGCTAGAATTACTAGTTCACAGTACCCCACTGTGTAGCATAATACGTGTTTGGGGTAGAGATAAATCCGAATATTTATTGAAATCCAACTGTACTTCGAAATTGTGATCAAAGAAATGTGACAGTATTACGGAATGAACCGGAATGTAAGAACAAAACCTTAGGTTACATTGATTTGATATCCAGATACAGTCAGGTCCGGGAAGATAGAGCTTGGAGTGGTTCAAAGTAAAATCATTTCTGTAGACTTCAGTCGAAAATTGCGACAAAAAATGCAATGAGGAATAACAACAGAATCATAGTTTCCATGGGATGTCGCTGGAACCATTGAATGAAATGATTTAAATTCTTGACCGTTCCCTCCCGAGTGTAGTGCATTCTGTCCGGTTCCCTAAAACGAGTTATATCCTTCTGTCGCCTACTAATTAATGATAAGTTCCCTTGACGGATTTTCCTAAAGTACCTTGTCAGGAAGACGTGGAAGTGCTTCGGTGAGCTGTTATGTCATGTAAGGGGAAAACATCGGGTGACATTTTCGTAAGTCATGTTTCCGCCAGCAGGTACTGTGTATAGAATGCGGAAAAAGAGAAGGAAGTAGGGAAAATATGTAATATTTGTGTTATCACTGCTTAAATTATCAGTGCCTACTTGCATTTCAACAGCTCTACATACTGTGCATAACTAAGCCATGTGGTTTTTAGAAAGAAATAAGATGTTTGAATGCTGAATGAAGAAGAGTCCTAAATTAATTACTCAATAATCTTTTCACTTGAAAGAAAAAAAAAACGGAAAGCAATAAACTTACGGAGGAATTTTTTCCTTACAAGAAGTTAACGCTTTATCGGATACGACTACTTCTTCTTTTCTTTCAAATGTGAATTTCATTAAAGGTACTTGATCATTTGCTACGTCTCCTTCTGAATGCATCCGCGCTATAATTCAGTAACTTCGTCTTTCTAAATTGACAAGTTTTAAGGAATAAATCAATATCGCTCAATAATAATATCAAATCAATTACATTAAGCGATATATATAATTTTAGAGTTAGTTAGGATGAAGGAGACACATTGGAAATAATTCCGATCTTTTCTCACTTATTCGACCAATAAAATCTAACTTTGTCATGTGAAATGGTGTGTCATCGAAGGCAATATCACTAAGTTTAAATAAATCAGAAAAGAAGTAGATTTTTCTGCAAATTAAACTTTCTTTGCTTACAAGACGTTGACAAATTGTGAAGGCAAAGATTTCTTCAATACTCATAAGTATGAACTGAGACAAGAAAAGTTAGAAAACTGATTTCTGAAAACATTGTCAAAGATCATTCTACTGATTCTAAGGTTTTGAGCAAGTGTACATTTATCCAAGTGTGCACACTTAGTTCTCATTATACCTATCAGTTTGGTTATCACCGTCTGGGTGTTGTCGATTTCTTTCTCCACGAAGTTTGTAATAAGTATCAATTTTGGAGTTTTCATATCTTCCGTTTCTGTATTCGATGGTCGTCGCCACGTCAGAAAACAGCGTTGTTCCGCACGTGGTGGAATGCAACCACTTCCAGCTGGGGCAGCCTGTAGCAGGGCAATCACACTTCGCAAACTTTTGTCGTGATAAAGCCGCTTTATCACTCACATAGATAATATAGAGCGATGCTTGGGAATGAAACGACAGTGACACTGCAGTAAGCTAGACAATAAAATGCTATAACACTAACACAGTACTGGAGCACTAGAATGGTAGTGATATTACTGTAGTGTTGAAGGAAGCGATATTACTGCCCCGGTGGAGAAAGAAGGGATGGACTGATAGTACCGTAATTGTGGAAGGATACTGTTACAACGAAGGGTAAAATGAGAATGACAGTACGGTAATGCTGGAGGATGTATCGGAGCGAAGTTTGAATAGAAGAGGTACATCGGCGTCGTTACACAACTGTATTTCTGTTAGTGCCATGTCCCGTCGTTTTTTCATCGGAGCAAAATAAATCGCTACCGTTCTACAAGCTCAGTTTGTGGTTAAAGCGAGGGAATGGATGGAGTGAGATTTTTCGTATTATATAATTAATTCAATTTAAACAACTAAAATGAAATTATCGTCAATTAAAATATTATCGATATGATTATAATTGAAATGACAAATAAGCTCCACACCTGTTTGTGATCATCAATAATTACCTGATTATTAATACCACATCAATGTGGTAACAAAACCAACACATGAAAAGGAATAATTTACTCAATATTAATAAGAAATTGACGATCTACTTAAAAGAATCATACTGGTTTGGCTTTTGCCTTTGAGATTTGATAACGTAACTTGTTGTCAATGGCACATGTGACATTTGTGTTTCATCCAAATTTAGATCTTTATTTGTTGAACTCACTGCTGTGTTACTGAAAATACTTGAGAATCAAAAGAATTTATTTTAACCGCCAATCATTTTCCCAATATTTCTCTCAAATTAAGTGAATGATCCGTTCTTGATGACGTTTCTTCAGTTAAATATTTGTATTTAAAAGCATTTTAGAGCTGAATCGACAATAAGTTAAGGTTTGACAACTTTTAAACACAGTTCATCTGCTAGATACAGTAGCATAATCTCATTATCACCAATCAGTTCTATCCTTTGTACATATGTTCGTTACAGCAATTTCTGAGAATCATAATTGTATCAAGATACGAAGATTACAGTTTGCTCTTCATAATCCTGGAAACAGACATGCTTGTTGATCGATCTGAACCTATCGATCCTTCCCACATGACTTCCTGGAATTTCTTGGTCAACAACCGACAATTCTATAAAATGATTGGATAGTACAATGAACAACTGTTCCAATTTATCCGTAATCTTAATTCTAAAACAGTGGCTAATTTACATTAAAATTTTGACATTCCACTTCCAATATTTCTTGTTAAATTTCAATGTTACTGCTGACCGGTTTCACTGTTTTCATGCATCGCTGTTTGGAGCTAAAAAGTATAAGTTTTTATCCCATCATCAAACAATTTTCAAATTCAAAAACAAAAAGCGGGAGAGGAAGTGAAATATAAAAAGCAGATTTTGAATAAAGAATTAATTGATAGTCAGCATAAAAACAAAGCAATCACCTTGCAATGTTCCTTATCACGTCTTTTCCAATCCTTCACACTCACTGAAATAAAAAATAATCTGAAATAAAAGAAATAATTAATATCTACTAAAAATTATTCAATCGAAATTTAATAATCATGCGTCTTTTATAAAGAATGAAATAGTATGTAAGAAAACAAGTCCAAAAACTTGGGCATTCAAAAAATTTGGAGAAGAGCCTTTAAATGTCTAGATAAACAGAAAGCCAAGGAAAAGTCCAAGCATTTAAAAAACAATTCCATTTTAGTTTGTGAACTATGCTTAAGCCTCAGGCTGATAATCATTATCAATCACTCATGATAAGATGATAGGGTCACGAAAATGCCTTACAACACCACTTATATCAATGTTTTCTTAACTTCAATCATACTGAGCTTTATTGTGACTTAAGTTCACAAAAAAAAATATATACCTAACATAAAGAATTGACTATATAGCTGAAATCAAAATTCTTCGAATATTATTTACCTTTCCATGTATTATCACTGATCTGTGACTTACTGATAATTTTCTTACTGATAATTATTTTCTTTATCGCTTCATGTGTTATCAATTTAGATGAAAATAGTGAGATGATAAATAACATTTCTCTGCGTCAAAAGCAAACGGCTTTTCCCTATGCAAAAATAATAAACTTATTTTTTTTCGGAGCTACTGAAAATAAACCCATCAGTAAATTTTGCTTCTTCTGAAAGATAAACAAGAAAAAACAAAATTTCAATATATAAAAAAGAACTTTTGTTCTTTTCTTTGAAAAAATACATTCAAATATATAAACAAAAAATTATAATGCATCAAATAGCGGGCAGTAAACACTTGCCAGGTATTTGAAAATTTTCTAAAAAATTGGGAATTGAGTGTTGAGAGGCAAAGTTCATTTTTAAATAAGTCGACATGATCCACCTTATAAGCAATCTAATCGATTGATGGTATGCAAGGAACGGTAATGGGTTGACCTCACATAATGCGCTGTTCTGGACTCAACAACAGTCTGTTGAGGTCAGCGGTCACCTGACGATCTCCTTTCACATCGTCCTTTTAGTTGCATTTCCATTACAACCATATAAATTTATTTGTTCACCTCTTAACATTTGCCCCGTACGTGTTAAATCAACAAAAATTAGTACTAACTGTTATCAGTAAAGAAAGTTAGCTAATTGTTATCATTGGCAAAAGTATTTATGATGTTGAGAAAACATTTTTTTCCTCAATTTTCCTATGTTCATTAATCAGACATCCAAGGAATTATTCAGAGCTAATGATCGGTTATCCACTTTCCTTTTCCTTTTCGTCCTAAATCGTTACTGAATTATTTATGAAATTTCTACTACTCTTCTCCTATAGATATGAATAAAAAAAAGAATTTTTGTTCCTGAATCAAGTAATGAGTTTAGAAGTACCGTATCTGGCATATAATTCTCAATTATCTGCACAGCCTTACAGTTGTTCCGGTGTATGTGACTGTATTATTTTACCACTAACTCATAACTTCCCATCGCAGCGTACAAGTGAACAGAACATTTATTTAGTTTTAACCAAGTCCAGAATATGCTTTCAGCTAACCGCTTAAGAAAATCTAAAAGTGTCTACGAATTTACCAAGCAAAAGCAGCCAAATCACATTTGAAATGAGTAGAGAAAATCGTCCACGCCATCCTATCCTGAGGATGTTGGAGCGACATATGTAAGTTACTTTAATTTTTCTTTCCAGCTTTTACTTTTTTCTCATGAGTAATCAGATTGAATGAGATCAAATATTTGCTGCTTTATTTATATGATTTGATTAACTGGTTGAAACGTTGGCAAGTGAGGTCATCCATCCAATTTAGCAGTAAATACTGCATTTCGATTACTTATTTGGTTACACTTCTTAACTTTATTAGGCTTGTTTAAGTAATACTGACCATACTTCTCTCATGAAGATTCTTGCTCAGTTTCCTTACTCACACGGTATTTATTCTGTTGATCGCAGAATAAATTCATTGTCTCAATGCAGAGCTCAAATGATCAATGGTCAAGCTAGCATCGCGTTTTAGGCCACGCAATAGAACGTAAATTTTACGTCTCTCTCATTGCTCACAAAGATAAGGTAAACGAGAATTGTTCCCATAAACACTGTTCTTATGGAATATACCGTGTATCGAAAGTTTGTACTGTTAGCACTTACCATCTGATGAAAACACCTGGAAAGTAATGGAAGGGAAAACAGCTACACTTAACGAGAAACCAATGAAACAGCATATTTCATCCACAAATTATGCAAATTTCCAGATGAAATTTGAAGTTTTCCAAATAAATATAACTTCCTCAACTACTCAGTTCATTCTTACCAGATTTGGGGCCGCTGATCGGCCTCCAATTATTATCAAAGGACATTCATCCTTGGAAAGGGGAACGCATCCTTTTGCGGAATCGACACTTCAATATTCCAATGTTCCGCAGGTCCTTCCTCCGCTTCCCACATTTATTTGATTTGTAAATAAAAACCAAATGAATGACAGAACGTCCTTTTTTTTATTTTTTTTTTTTGTTTCATTCATGGAGAATTGTATAGGCAAAAGATAACTAACATAATGATAAGAATATTTAGGTTTAATTTTCCAAGAGAAAAAAAAAAATCTCATTTTCGAAAAAAAGCTGTTGAAATAGCTGCAACTAAAATCTCGTATTATTTCCTTCAAATCTACGCATCCATACCGTGATGTGAGACACTTTCCGTTCAAAGTGCTATAAATGTATTGCGGTACTTCCATTTCCGTTTCATTTCCGGTGTAAAAGACGCCACTGGGTAATTTACTACAGACATATCAGTTAATGGTGCTATAGTACTTATCCGGCCACTTAGAATTTTTGATGGCTTCTGTGATGATTATGATTCAATATTATTACTTAGAGTAATAATCGATGGATGATTAAAGAACCATCCCTTGTACACCACTTGTGGCAAAGGGAAGGACCTGAGTTAGGAAATCATTACCACTAGCAGTTACTTCTATGATTGATCTCTTAGAACAGGTATACCTACACCATATGTGGATCTTGCCAATTCAAAAGTGCATGTGACGTGTCACGTGACGGTCTCCCCCCAATCCGACGCGCCGTGTCACGTGAAACCCTTGCAGGTAAAACGAACTAGCAAGGAGGTATCCATCTCCTACTCTTACCCGTCGTATTCTCACCTCCACATAATTGCTCTATTTCACTTCATTAAAAGTGTTCACTGTTTCCATTTCCACACTCGATCGATTTCACTGACTTCCTCATAAACGTCCCATTCCCTTTCAGGAACAATCCAGACAGTTACTCGCATCTGTTACCATTACCATCCTAAACGGTCCCTCTCCACTTACTCATCACTCCCATTTCCCACCACCTCTCCACCAAACAAATCCACCATGTCAAAGGTCGTCACAACCTCTGCGCGATTCTAACATGCAAACGAGATGAATAGTTTTCATCGTTACCCAATCGTTGCAAGAGCGTGAACAACTTGTTGTGTGTTGCAGCACTATAGCCGATTAACAGAAAGCCTACCGAAGGGTTATGGTATGTGTGTCTTGGATGGGGGAGAGGTCCGGTATTTCTAGAGGTGCGGTTTCGCAAGGTGTGTGGGGTTTGTAGTGAACATAATTAACTCATTAAAATGTAAGAGGAGGGTAGGAAGGAGCCTGTCTAGAATGGGAAAAAAAGAAGAGAAAATGGCCACTTAGGATTTGTTATTCCCGGTAATTCAGCGTTAGGGTTATCAGGGTAGGCTTGTTTGCAAACTGGTCTGTCAGATTTATGCAAGACTCTGTGAACGGAGTGGAGGTGTTCTTTCTCTGGACATTCTTCTTGTGTTTCCTAGATCAGAACAAATCAGTGGTACACTTCGTTGATATGTTTAATGAGATGAGTAAAGTAGGTTTATGAACTATGAAGGCTCACATTGTTTAAAGAATAGTGTTGCAGTTTTTTCCGAATCATAGATGATGGGTGTGTTTTCACCCTTCTGATCCATAAGTAAACGTTTCAAATAGGTTTCGTTTTTACCATTATGCTGCGATTTAAAATGCTGCACATATATAAGCATAGATGTTTTCTTTGAAAAGAAAATTTTCAAATTACATTGGAAAGAGTCGTAATAATGATAAATTAGATGTGTTTTGACTTGATTATTTCTCGAAATGATCTTTTAATTCTGTAAAATAAAGGTGGGTTGGTCATCGTCAAAGGTTTTATTCTTCGAAGCTGGTTCATTTTCTGTTTGGTTAGTAATCTACTTCTCAGCGGTGCAAATTAATAAATGAAATATATATTAGATCTGTGTAAACACAAATCATACTAATTAAACAATTCTTTAAAAACAAATTTTTGTTTTTTAGGAATTTCAAACATAATATGTCCAGTGGTAACCCGCGAGGGAAACCGAGAAGAAATGGATCTATTCCAGGTAATTTCGGTTCATGTCTGTTCATTTTGTTTGACCTGAAACACTGGAATAAAATAAAATGAAGGCGAGAAATATATGTTGGAGAGGGGTTTAGGATTGTTAATTACTGTTTATTTGACATTATCAGTTTTCTGAGGAGAAGCATGAAAAATCAAAAGACGAGAAAAGGAGGGGAAGGGGAGAAAAAAAAAAGATTCTCAAAGATTTGGAGAATAAATAAACGAATAGATGAATAGAAGCAACGAGGCTGACGATCGATGTCTGGGAGAGAATGTTGATAGGTTGTTACTCAGATGGTTTGTCAGAGGAATGTTCTCGGTAATGGTAATGTCTGTCAAAGGTACCGTATCTCCCACAGATTGATCCATTCTTCTGAATGCAAAAATATCCTGTCACCTTTATTCCCATTTTTCATTCTTCTTCATGTTATGCTGGAATAGTTCTGCTTTACCATTTACTATTACCTCAGGTTTGTGATAATTTTTTTTGTAGCAGTGACATTTTTTTGGCAGGAAGAGGAGCCGACAAAGGAGGAAACGAGGAGAGGATTTTCAAAACTCCTTTTTTCCCCTCTTTCTTTTTTCGACATGGCGCTTCCTGATATAATTTATTTTTAAGGAAATGTAAGGGTAACATCTGTGTGTATAAGGAGTAACTTTTGCACTGATATTGCACATGAATATCTCACGATGAGATGGGCGGGACTTTTTTACAGATGAAACGTGATCATAGGTTAAGCATGAGTAACAAATAACTTCTAAGTTTAAGTCTGATGCAGAAGATATACTAATGAAGTCTAGTTCAGCCGAAGTTAATAGATTAGTATATGCATTGTACTAGGCTCTAAAATGATTCCTAGAGTACAGTAGTATCTTATATTCTTGTTTATAGGTGTCTCATTTGAACAGGTAGTATCAGATTTTGGTTCAAGGAATCAGAAGGGTGCAGTGTCGAGCCTTATACAGCGCACAGGCGCAACAAATAGACGTCAGCTGAATTTTTCGCTATTTACAATTTCGAAATCTAAAGCATTTGAAGAAAAAATTATATTAATTTTTCATCGCCCTAATTTAATGCTTTCAAATTTTTATCCAAAATTATTTGGAAAGAAATCCGATTAAAAATTTAACGGCAAAGAGTTTGCAGATTACGGTG
This sequence comes from Setaria digitata, assembly GCA_003640385.1. NCBI lineage: Eukaryota > Metazoa > Nematoda > Chromadorea > Rhabditida > Setariidae > Setaria > Setaria digitata. Next base: position 33,851 of record RCAB01000284.1, read on the forward strand.
GTCAACATATTGTAAGTTCTCAAGTTCCTGCTGGTGTGCTGCCACCAGGGCAGCCACCACAACCTTTGGTTAATGGAAATGCTGGGCAACCGCCACAACAACCAATTCCATTTGCAATACCAAGTGTGGATAACACACATCCGCCACATACTGCAGGCCAGTATCCAACCGTCGCACGAATGCCCCCGAGGAATCTTCCGTATGTTTTCAAACTCATTGTTTTGGTTCTGAGAAGAAAAAGAGAGCAATTTTTTGATTGACGGAATCGAAAGACAATATTAATTAAAGAAAAGAATTATGAAGCCTTCCTTTCTGCATAAGGGAATTCATCTTACAACGCTCTCAATTTTATTTATCAAATTGAGAGACTTTATATTGTTTTATAGGAACCCAAGTATGCAATTTGCAGCGGGCGAAGCGCATGTAGAAGGTGCACGTCCGCAGCAAGGTAATCAGCAAATAACAATACATACTGTTCCACAACAAGCCAGATATCAAACGCAACCAGTTCAGACACAGCAAAATTATCCATCTTCACAGGTTCCTTCATTTTTTCTACTGCAGTTTGAAATTAGTTGGCATACTGTTGATTCTATATTATTAACAGTTACGAAAATGTTAGTGTTAATTTATGTCGAAAATATGTCCCTTTATTACTTTTTCATTTTGTTCACTGTCCAATATTTTCAAGTTTATGCAGAAATATAAGCTATGGAATTGAGTTTCTTTAGTTGGTTTACTTTCCAGTTAGCTTACCCAACAGCGCCACCTAGTTCGATGTACAATTCGAATGCTATCTATAGTGCGCATAATTTTATACCGAATAGTCCACAGTCATTTTATTATCCTCCGTGAGTTCATTAATTTTAATTTTAATTTTCGATTAAATTGTAATGGACGGATACTTTTAAAGCATTATCTCAAACCTCCAAGGGAATCACTTTCCCCGAGATCATGTAATAATGGAGTTGTGAAACTAGTTTAAGGTAAGTTGAATTGTAATTGGATGTTATGGAGTATTTCAGGGTTGTTGCTCCCGTTTATTCATATTTTCCGCCTGCTCAGCCAACAGATTATATCAATCCGGCAGCAGCGGCGGCAGCACGCATGAATGTAGGTTACAATCAAAATCCGTTCTTAATGCAAGCGACTGCAGCTGCGACACCACCCGCTGCACCACCAACAACCACAACTACAGCTGGAATAACTGGCAGTATATCCCAGCAACCGCCTCAGCAACTGACTAAAACCAAAAAAATTTTATCAATTGTGGATCCGATGACGAATGAAGTGACAAACAAGGATCATATCATTAGATCTGAAAAAGAACAACAACAAATGATGCAGCAGAATGTGGAGACCCCAGACACTGGTAAATTTAATTACTATATCATCTCATCAGCAGCTTCGTCTTTGATATACCCATCGATTTAGCTCTAGTTGCACCATTAACTTCATAACAATTCGATTTTCATTATTAATGTCATCTCTACACATCAGCTGTTGGAACACTTGGTTCGATTTGTTTGGAATAATTTACAATTTGCTAGTCGGTTGAATCTGAGCGTTCGGTATTTCGTATCTCCAAGACTTTTTTCATCTGAAATTGTATGGACCGCCAAAAAAAAAAAAAAAAAAAAAAAAAAGAAAAGAAAATCATTAGCCAATGTTGGTAGAAATAAGGGATGATTGGTATTACTGAAATACCTAGCGGAAAGATTCATCAAGCGCTCTGCTTAGCACCGTTAGTGTCAATAAAGGACACGTATGGCATGTAATTGAGCTGTCGGTCGAAATTCTTTAGACGATCCCATAAATTAAATTCGCACTTTATACTTTTCTTATTCCTTTTTCTTCGGCCGACGAAGGACATTTCGATATACATATGAATATGATTATAACTGTTCACAGAGACGAATCTATAAAAATTCAGTCTTTTTTTTCTAACATTATATTTAACTTATACATCTTTGTTTAAATTCCATCAGAATTTCATTTTTCCCTTAACGTTTAAAATGACGTATTATTTATTAATTGCGAGTCATATATATTGTTGGTAAGACATGGAGGCATGGACTGGAAAGATTATTGCTAAGAAAATCGGTTTACCGGTTCGGGTTAGTAAGGTATTTTTTATGAAATTTGGGCGACCAGTGTGAGTAGTGCAGTCTCAATTCAAATCGGTGCTGTGTAAGGTTTTTATTTTTATTGTTTCCGGTAGAAGATACTGATGAGTACTTACCTAAAATGTGTTAAAGGAGGCATTAGAACATGAAACTTATGTAATATGTGACATCAAAAAGTAAAGCATACACAGTATACAAGGTCATCTACTTTGGAACTATAAATATAAACAAGAAAACGGGCATGCTACACTTTCCTTGTGTTTTGGACACAAAGTCGAAGTTTGTGAAGGAAAAACGACGTTATAAATTGAATATAACCTTCTGATTCTGTTGACTCAACTTTGATAGGTGTGATTGTATGGGTGGTTAACTTTTCCTTCGGTGTTCGGAATCTAGGGGCTGAATAGTGATGTTAGGGAAAAGATGGGAATAAAACGACAAAAAGAATGAATAAAATATGTGCTCTAGATTGAAGGTTTTCCTAATTTTATATCATCATTGAATAAAGCAAAAGATTCATTCTTTTGTCTTAGTCATCGTCGAAAAATTTTTTTGGATATCGCAAAATTTTATGAGGAAGGGTTAAGTCGAAAACGAAGGTTTTCCAGTACGGTTCCATTGCTTGAGCCTCTATATATTATTGTTTACATTTCTGAGAATATTTGACCTATTCAAAGACGCTGAATACGTTACCCTCACGGTGGTTACTACAATAACTCCTTTCTGTTAATGTTTCAGATGGCTTCTATTTCTTTACATTATGGTAAACAAACAACTAGACAAGTACCCAAAAAACAAATTGCTAAATAGACTAATAGACAAGTAAGCAAGGGTCCAAAAATAGAAGTTTTTTCTCGGAAAATAATCTACTGATTTTAGTAGTATCATAAAAATAAGTAGAAATTAATACTGTGTAACAAATGACTTTTAATTGTACTGTCATTATCCAAGCAGAAGAGATATGGTAAAATTTTTGGACATGTGATACACATTTGTTTTGTGATGACTTTGCTAATGATATTATTAGTAATATCGATGAGCTGTATCTATATATCTGTATACATACATTTTATATATATATATATATATATATAATGGATCCTGGTGTAACGGTAACTTCACCGCACAGAAATAATATTTTCTCTGAATTATGGGTGTTTATTCCTGCTGTTAAGCGTGAGTGTATATATATATAGGAAATCAACGGTGATATGTTTTCTTGCTATTTACGAATAAGTTTTCAAGTGTGAAGACGAGATAAACCGAAGAGACGAAAGAGTGAGGGAGAACGTTGGATAGGAATGGAATTATTTAGACTGTCAGTGGTTCGGGAAGTAATGTAGTGGTAGCGCTGCTGTAATCGACTCTTCATTCCCTCACACAACTGTGGGTTATATTTTTTTATTGTCGATGTCACTGTGTGTGCAGCATTTCGCCCCAATGAAGAAAAAAACGAGATGATATTTTATCACTGGATTAGTTATGGAGGGAAATTATTTTGTGGTGGTGACGCCAGTAAAAATTGAGGGTTAAATTTCTGTTTTGCATGTGTGTTAGATAGGATTGTAAGAAATAAGGAATTGTGATTACGAAGCGGTAAAAGTTGGGGAAGTAAGAGAGATGTTAAACTGTTCGCCCTCATTCACTGTTATATCTTTCAACAGATAGTTATGTAATGGGGAAAGGTGAGAAAATTGAATGAATTAGGCTTGACAAAGTATTTGGGGAAGTAGATCGACAAAAGACTTCATATATCAGGCAAAGTTGATGGGGAATAAGGCTCATTAAGGTAATGTTTGGTGTCGAGAATTTAATGAGACTAAGGATTTTTCATTTTTTCATTAACTGTCCCTTAATTGTTTTGTTATATTTCTTAACATATAAATGAATGCTTTGAGAAAGGGCTGGATAAAGATAAAGATGATTCATATGTAGTGATGGCAACAGCCGTTAAATTTTTCGAAGAAATTTGTTATCGCTTATCAGCAGGAATACTGCTGAGCTGAAGTTGCTATCCTTAGTTCAGGGATGATCTCAGAATAGTTTTTTTTATGGCTAAATAGCATGTAAGAGATAGTCTGTTTACGGCAAATTTTAAGGGAGATCTTAACATCATTCTGTTACAGTGGTGTTATATTAGATGTAGTGATATAGTAATTTCAAAAGATGGTTTTTTTTTAAGGAGAGAGCAAAAAGTACACTGTGTTTCAGTGCATTTTACGATTATCAGATTTTCATTTTCTTTTTGATCCTTTCCTCCATCTCGATATTATTTCATATTAAAAGGCTTGAGTTGTGATTGACTTGTACACCTGAAATATAGAGCATTACAAGTGTTTGCATTCATTATGGTAGATTCCCTATTATTTCAGGATCCATTATCTTGAATTATACTTCTGAATTTCCATTTTTTAGTAGTAACTGCAATTTGCTTGTGACACTGCAGGAGGGAGGAGTTTTTTGTTTAATGAAATTAGGTCACTGATGTCTCTGTGGAAGAGAAAGGAGAAAGAGGGAAGATAAGAGGTAGTAGAAGTACGTTGAAGCATTTTGTGTATCTTTGCATGCAATAATGGTTGTTTGGTTTTAAAACTGTGAAACATTTTTTCCATTTCATTTTCTGTTTCGAAATCATGTGAAGTATTTGTTTACAGTTGGCAGGAGAGGCCCATCATCAGGGCAGGACTTGAGACGTGAGCAACCATCATCCTTCCCTTCAAATGCATCTCAGAAATTTACAATGCAAGTTGCGCAGTCAGTGTTAGGTGGTTCTAATGCTGTCAGTGCCGTCACATCCACTCCACCACCTGCAATCAATGCCCCATCACTTCCAGCGCAAACAGTTCAACCCGATGCAATCACTGATGTAGTCCCGCGACCATCGACATCAGCTCCACCGTTACCGACTGCGAATCCACCGCCTAAGGAGGTATCTGTTTTCAGATAAGCATAGATTGCAGGTAATGAATCAAAATTGATCATCTTGTCTACTTTATATGAGACATCTTAAATTTATTTATATGAGACTCAAAACGTTGCAAAATGGCACTTTTAAGGATTGCTAATAAGTTTTCTTCCATTTTTGCATTTACACATTCTATGTTTGAGGTCGAGAGAAGTGCTCCACCCGAGTTCTCTTCAGAGGAAATAAAAGTCCTGGCCGTTGATGCATCAATACAGGGAAATGACTTTACTGTGTCAGCTGAGCCTCAAGGTATTTTTATGTAATGGGGAAAGGATGTGGGTTTAGAAATACTTAATGTGGAAATCGTTAACAAGGAAATAATCGCAAAAATATTTAGATCGGACTAGTTTGCTGACCGTCCTATAATTCCATAAGTTGAAGTGTTGACCTTTTTGTTAATTTTCAGAAGCAGTTGGACAAGATGAGCAAAGGGACAAACAAGAAGAATCTGAACATGACACGGAATTGGTGACAGCAATTACCGCAAAAGACGATGTGGAACAGAGTGTAGGAACTGCTGTCATAGTAACAAGTGAACTAGTTGAACAAGAGGAACATCAAGAGGATGATGATGGAGATGTTGAAGAACAGCAAAAACAATGCTTGCAGCAAGGATCAGGCATTGGTGATAATCTTCCACTGTCGCAGTAAGTTTTTTGATTTTTCTTGTTGAAGAAGTTTGGCGGAAGTGCTTTTTTTCTTGTGTTGAAGAATAAAATGATTTGTAAAAAGTGTTTCCAAAGAAAGTACTTTTTTCTAAAGGATTTTAAGAATTGTATTAAGTCTAAAAAATACATTTGGTAATCAATAACGGTGTTTAAGAACTGAAGCTATTGTGTTAGTCATTCTTTTTCTTTTTTTGTTTAGGAGTCATAGTCATTCTGTTGTTGAAATAGTACATGAAGAAGAAACTGAAAAGGATGAAAAATGTCTTGAAGTTGAAGAAAGTCCTGAGGCAGCGCGAGCGAGAAAAAAACAAGAATATATTGATAAACAAAAGGAATTATTGCAAAATGAAGTTTGTTTTCCAAATGTATTATGTTGAATAAACCCAAAGAAAAACAAATTAAACAAAGTTCTGTTCTGTTATTGTTCAGATGATGAGCTGGGCGAAATTTGAATGAACTGATTAGTAGTTGTTTACTGCGAATAATTTTTATAATTATTTATTATTAGCGGCAATTTTTTCCAGAGCAGTGTCCAACTGAATGAACGCATATACAGCCATGATTATTTGTTTTTGATACGTGATATAGTAAAAGACATTTTTTTGGATTCTGTTTTACCCGTAAAAGTGTCTGATTTGAAAGATCTTGGCATCGATATTGCTTCGGCTCCTGCCAATGGGACTATTGGTGATCGCCAGGTCAGTCTTTTTCGCTCATTGGAATTTTTGGCGTGTTTCAAGTAACTTTCAAGTAAATGAAGTTTTCATATTTTGAGCATTTTTCAGCAAACATTATGTCATCTTCTTGACAAGTACAAGTATATGTGACAGGAAGTATATTGTGCTGAAAGACCAGAAACATCTTTAATAGATGTTCGTCAATCACTGAGTCATCACTAATCGTATTTTTTTTAGCGTCGTTTCGATAGTGCTGCTGGTCCTGGTGCTCGGTTTATACCTGGTTGGGTGGATAAAAGCCAGTCGAAACCAAAAGCGGTGTGTTCTTGGCCTCTCTTTTTTTTGACCAAATGTTATCAAATGTTTAGGAAAGAAAAAAAACTAAACTTGATTCCATTAACGGGAAAAATGAAAATTTTGAGGAAAGTCTGAGAAAGCCGGAGAAGTGGAAATTCTTTTTCTTGTACTAATTTCCATGTGACTATTAATTTTGCGCAGATGTAAATCATTTTCTAGTATCACGGAAGACTTAGTGATCGGACGCATTCAAATCAACGTGAGCGTGATCGAAAAAGGGTTTGCAGCTTCTTGTCTTTCGTTATGTCCCTTTTTTTTTTTATTTTGTTAATTCTTCATTTAGAACAATGTCATTTTCTAATCACCTGCATAGTTTGCTTTGGATTTTAGTCAGCAGTAAGTCGACCGTCAATCGATCGACCTAATCGTGAACCGGTAAAATTGCATAAAGCTGAGAATGCATGGAAACCTGAAAGAAATATCGATGCTAATCAGGTATGGAAAATAAAAATTCGCTCTTAGTAAATCATGAACGGTAAAGTACTGTTTTATTGTAGTGAAATAATATTAACTAAAGTTTGATTGAGAACGTTACTGCATAACCTTACAATTTCTCTTTAATGGATATTTCGTCACTTTATCAGAGGTACTTTGTTGCAGAAGTTGTACAAGAATGTGCGAAGTTTACTAAATAAATTAACACCATCAACATTCGATGAGCTGTCGCGGGATTTCCTGAGATTTGAAGTTTACAAAAACAAAGAACAAATGGGTGAAGTGATTAATATCATTTTCGATAAGGCCGTTGAAGAACCGAACTTCTGTGCACTCTATAGGTAAATTATTCAAATATTCATTTCTCTGAAGCAGTAATTAGATGGTGTAGGAAATCTAAGAATGCTATTACAAATTATTATAAGAAACAATGCTACGATTTTAGTATACTTCTAATGTTTGACTTAAATTAAGAAGTATATGCGGGGGCTTTGAAGTGAATGAAGGAACTGGTTAAAAAGAAACGAAGATATATAGAAGTTTGTATGTTTAAAAATATATAAATATTATATATATAATATGTATGGAAAAGAGAAGAAAAGAAACTAAAAGAACTAAAATTTGATGAGAATGATAAAATTATGTTTAAGTGATCTCTGCAAAATGCAAGTGGTGAAAGAATCAAAAGAATCAAAGGATAAATCAAAATTTCGAAGCGCATTGCTCACTAGATGCCAAAATACTTTCGAAGAGAAACGAATGTCTGAAATCAACAATAAGAAAATGGAAATGGAGAAAGAAACTGATGTAATTGTTTCTACTACACATAAATCTATGGATTTTAATAAATATTAGTAGAAATGAAAGAGATTTTAAGCACTTGGCTGAAGTACGGAGGTGAAGGTAGTAAAGCTTTAACGGAATTTCAAATGAAACAGTTTCAACAGCAGAAGAACAGCAATTGTTAAAGTAGCGCTTTTTTATGTTTATAGGCCATTCAGATAAGCAGAAATATTGTTCTCATCTCTTTGTTAACCAGGTTCATTTCTTTTAGGAGAGAAAGAAACGAGAATTAAAGATAGAACTGATGGAGATGGAGGCGCGAGAAAGGCGACGAATGTTGGGAAATATAGGATTTATTGGACAGTTGTTTAGGCATGAATTAATAGTACCACGGATTTTGAATTGGTGTATAGTGCATCTTCTCAAAAATCACAGTGAATCACCGGTAAGTTGTGATTTTAAAAGTGTGTTTAAATTTGTTGGTTTCGTTTTTAAAGTGTTTTTGGCCTGTTATTTAACTGTTATTCTTCTGATGCACTCTGTGCTAGAAACGTTCCAAAATAATTCATAACGAGGAAGGAAAAAGTAAAGATTTGTTTATAGGATGGTGATGAAGAAAGTATTGAGTGCGCAGTAAAAATGCTTGAATCAGTAGGTAAACTGGCTGATCGTCAGTGCCAGCAACAACAAGCAAGCTATCAGTCGGGTTCATTGGATTCACATTCACAAAGTGCACAACAGGAACACCCTCAGGAGACACAAAAACACGAAGAATTCAATACGAATCTTTATTTCGAACATCTCAAGGAAGTCTCGACTAAAGTGTCCAACCGTGTCCGATTTTTGATCCTCAATCTTATCGAACTTAGGGATGTAGGTTTTAAGATTTTTTTATGCATATAGAACTAAAACGACTGATGAATAGATTGGGTTTCTTATGCAATGGAGAGACTAATCTCGATGTCAGTGATAATAATAAAACATTAAAACATTGTCTGTCACGTTTTGCAGTGGTATTTTGTGCTAGAAATGCTTGGTGAGATGTTTCCATTTTTAATTAAGGTTACATAGTCAGTATTTAGTCCGTTCTCGAACTTGGGGAACAGGATTACATGATATACTTTTTGATATCACTAGGATTTAATGCCTTTTCAATATACAGAGGTATTCATAATTATTGTATTAATGTGCTATGTTGGGTTTTTTTTTTCTTTAACTTCCTCTAAGTGCCGAGAAAATATTTCAATTTTCTTTTTCAGAATAAGTGGGTACCACGAACATCTGAAAGTGGACCAAAGACTTTGGAAGAAGTACACGATGAAGCTCGAAGGGAAGAAATGGCTAATCGGTTACAACGTGAACAAGTATATTCTTCGAAACTTCGTTGAAAAGCATCCTCTTACTTGCTACTTATTTTCAAAATTTTCTTTGTAGTATGCAAATAAAAAACGATACGAAGGTAGAACCTCATTGGATAAACGAGGTCAGAGACCAGTGTTGATTGGAAGGCAGTCACAAGATGGTCGTCAGTACGGGCCAAGAGTTGGTGAACAAAGTCGTGATCAGAAAGCTCGAGCAGCTGGAGCTGCAAACCTTGTTGCCAATACCGCTAGTAGGAAAAACCAAACTTTAAATAGTGTATGTTGCTAATATCGTAACTTCTTCGGTTTCTGAAGTATCAAGTACTCTCTGTCCTTAGATTGTTTTGATTTTAGCTGAAGCTAATTAATTCCGAAGTGCAACTAATTTTCATTTGTTGTTTAGTTTTTTGACAGAAGTAATTCTCCTTTTCACAGGAGTCTAAATAATTAGACTTTTTAGAAAATCTTTTTAACAGATCAGGTTTTACTTCAACATTTGAGCAATGAGACCAAACAAATTTCTGCAACTTCGTGCTATTGACTATCCAGTATCTGAACTAAACAAAGGATTTAATTTCAATTCTATCTTTTAGGTCTTCATTTTTGACTTGACTGTAGTTTCTTTTTTTCTGAAGTATGTTCGTAGTATGGAGTCTCACCTTAATATTCGCTACAGTAATGATCATTAGTTATTCTCGATAATGCAACTTACGAATCTGCAAATGGATATATTCCAGGTCGATCAACCACAGTCACTTGGTGCACGGCGACCCGCATTTGCAGGTGGTGCAATTGGTGGCGGGGGGCAACAAATGGATAGGAATATGTTACCTCGTGGTATGCTCGGTCGCGGAGCAGGTCGCGGTTCACTAGCTTCCAGAGACAATTCACAACCATCTAGTCGAGAGCCATCAGAATCTAGGAAACAGTCTAGGGACGATGAGCGCAGTGCAGTAAGTTTTCTATGCCAACGTGCCATGACCAGAAAATGAAATTTTTTGTACACTTATTGATGGCAATTTTCTCCACAAATGCAATAAGTGTTTTAGGCCATCGCAGCAGCAAGCGCTGTAACACACAGTGCGAGCACCAATACCTTAAGACGTGGATATGCGGGTATAGCAGCCGGTGGCTCATCGTCACCGCCATCATTAGCCGTGGATGACGAAAAAAAAGATGTAGGATATATCAACAGAGGAAGTGAATTAGATGACAAGGAAATGTTTGGGTCATTGTACCGAGAAATACATGATTATTTCTCTGATTGTACGAGTATTGAGCAGGTAATTTTATGTTATGTCATGCTATTTAAATTTTATTGTATTTTGAGTTGCGTTGACACTACTATCCTGTCATAGATCATAACGTGGTAACTCAAAAGTAGCTTGAATCAGCATCAAAAAAATATGGCTTATTAGCTTCCATTAGATACTTGAACCTGATTATAATAATTTAGACAGCCGATTATGAGGATTTGTTATTTTGACCCTTTGTTCCTTTTTTGATATCTAACTCAAATGACCTTTTGGTCTTAGTTCCAGTATTAAAGCATTGTTTTCGTGTGTTTCCATTCTCATTTTTCAGCTATTCCAATCAATCATGGAAATAATGGTCAACGAAAGGACGCAAAATGTGGACTTACGTCGTGTTCGCCAAGCATTTCGCCTATTGATGAAAATAGGTGTTGAAAAAACTAGCGGTGATATTCGAAATCCGCGAAGGCGATATGTTGGACAGGTAGTATGTAGGTGTTTGCAACGACCTGATATCAAAGAACACGCTCTCCGAGGGTTTGTTCTACTTTGAAAATGTCTTCATGCATCTACTTTATCCGTTTTTCTTTTAGAAACGATATTTAATGAATATTAAAAGGATTATGCAGGCTATGAAAATGACATAGTTCATTATTCCCATTATTTTCATATTCAGTGATTTTTATTTTAGTGAAACATGAAGAAACGCCATATAGTGTTTAGAATCTCATTTTTTCTTTTTTTCTTTTTTTTTTTGCCTGTCTCGACAGGAGATGCGTATGATAAAGCAGAATACATAATTTTATTCCAGATTTTTAGAAAGCTTTTTTTTTTTTCGAAATCCTGTTCATTGTTTTTGTCGAATTTCTGTTCAACAATTTTTATGAAATTATGTTTTTTTTTTAGAGTTGCGGATTATTGTACGCAAGTGGTGGAGGTGGAATTATGGGAAGACAATATGCGAATATGGGAATGTGTTGCGGAGGTAATAAGTTGGTCAATAATGTGTGAAGTACAACATTTCGAAGGCCCACGACCATCTTTAGGAGATTTCAAAGAAGCCTTTAAAAATGCAGATGCTGACTCGAGGAAGCCAAACGCCCTTCTCGTTAATGTACTCAAACGACTCGTATGTTTTTTTCTTATAATAGTTGCATAATTTCTGGTCTTTCGTATGTCACTGCTTATAAACAAAAAAGTTTTTAGTCAAGTTCCAGATTCTAAGAAAATGAGTCATGTTTTAAATTCTTTTAGAAAACGATGTATTAGTCTTCAACTTCAGGTTGAAATTGAAGATGATCGCGATGGGCAGGTGTCATCTGCTGGAATGGCATTCGATGAAATCAAAGATTTACATTCGGATTCGTTGGTAGATGAGCTCAAGTCGTGTCACCTATCATCTGGCAAAAATCTCTACCAGTTATTGCTCAACTAGTTGTCATTATTTCTTTACAGAAACCTTTTCTTCCACTTAATTGTTTGTTTTTCTGGAGTTTATTCCTCCTATTTTCCATCTTAGTTTGAGGCAAAGAAATTCGTTGATTTTATTTTGAAAAAAAAAAAAATTTTTCTGGTTATGAGAAGGTGCAGAACAACATTATTCTTGGTCATGATTGACATTTGAACATGTCCTCCATTTTGTGATTCGCAATGATCTACTTTATTGGTTTGTTAGACTGCCTGGTCGGAAATAATTTAGAAACCAATAATTTACACTTCATGCAATTTTCACTTCCTCATTAGTTTGATTTCATGTTAAATTCAAAAATTCAAAATTAAATTGTGGTGCGCCAGCAAGTGCTTTTTTTCCCTCGATGTTTGCGCAACGATGAATTTACGTCTTTTTGTATTCTTGTATTCTGTGTCATCCTTCAATGTTTTGCTCCTTTCCTTGTCTTATTTATTATTGCTCGGTTTAAGCTAGTGCGATATGTGGCCTTCCGCTTGTACATTTTATTCTATTTATGAAAAATTTTTGATCAGGTCTATTTTGTCATGCCTGTTCCCTAAGAAATGGTGAAGGAACATGTCGCACTCCAACCTTCGCTGCTTTCAAAATTTTTGTATCTATTATATGCTGCTCTAATAGTATTAGTTGGTTATTATTCTTTCTGTGGGTCATAACTGTGTTATTAGCGGCATTTCATATTGAATTCTCATCGATGAATGATTCGGTTGAGCAAAGTTGGCAAACGGTATGCTTAACATGAAGTTAAACATACTGAAGTTTCGATGCCATTGTTATGTGTGCCGCATAATCCAGGAATTTTTCAGGAAGAAAAAAATTCATTGTTTCTTCAGCATTGACTTTGAAAATACGATGTTGTATGAGACTGGTGTTTATTGTTATGTGATATAAGACGCTGTGGATTTTTTTTATTTTTTATTTTTTCGCTTTATTCACTTCTTACCCAAAATTAGTTTCTCAGTTCGAAGTGTCAGTTCCCTACTCTATCGATGAGAGCGTTTTTCCTCCTTTATTTATTTTTTTTTTTCAGGTTTAAACCCTTCCTTGGAATTTCCGGAAAATTTCCCATAATGTGTCCACTTTTTTTTCTTTTTATCTTACTGTTTTTGCTAATGCATTATTAGATGGCATGAATGGTGAGTGTACTGCAAGCATGAAAAGTCTTGGGCGTTTGCGATGCCGCGAAAGGAGAAATCACGAGAGGATTACAATGATTGTTGAATGGATGATTAAATTATTGTAAATTTGTTAATGGTAATAATGTTTTTCTTCACTTTTTAATTTTCTCTCCTACCTTTCATTTGATCCACATTTAAAGGACGGCTGATATCCATTTTTCGAATAGGGTCATCGTTTTTTAAGGTTTGAATGAGATTACCAAATCACACAAATACAATACCATGATATAAGAAGCCTTGTTAGGTTGCTACAAAAATCAGTAGCAATGTCTGCTCAGGTTTTTCATTTACCTTTTTATTTTTATCTCTCAGAGGTTAAGTGTATGTCGTTACCTTGGGTTTTCGAATCTGTTGTGTTAATATTCAGAGATTATGTAGGTGGACCGTGCACCCCCTTACTGTGTTATTATAGCCATGATTCTTAAGGAGCATAATTCCTAATATCTACCGATAACAACTCATCCTTTTATGAAAAGACTTATTGGAAATAGAAATTCGAAATACTTCTGATTGACGAACTTTCTCCTATGGGCCAGGGGAGGGCTATTGTTTGCAATTTCTAAAAATCGTTTAAATTTCTAAATAGTATATTTTGCTCTCTGACTGCGTAGTTTTCTTTTTGCCTCCGAATATTCCAACAAATTCCAAATCGTCCCGAAATAATAGATCTGCTCATAGCTTGTTGCATCTATCATTTAACTAAATTGAAAATGCGAAGGGTAAAGCACCAGTACTGTTGATGATAACCGCAGTATTGGTCGCATATTTAATTTCACTGTTATCTAATACTCTTCGGTAGAATTGAAAGCTGCAAGCAGTGTACGTCGGTTAGGTCATCAAACTGTTCAAGTCTTTACGTTGGTTTTTCAAAAGTTTTATCCACTAATGCAGTAGAGTTCCTTTGGTTTCCTTTACGCATAAGTCGTGAGTCATCTAAATTCCTTTAATTGAAACAAAAACAAGACAGCCAAATTCAAGATATAATTTCATCAGCGCTTTTTAATTTGGCTATCTTGTTTGAAATCATTTCTGGAGCTCATCCGAATTACGAAGTTAATGTTTCTTTATATATCACCTTTATACTCAGCATGACTAACCACTTAACTTTTAACGAGCTAAAAAATTCTAAAGTATTGCAGAAGCCTAAAAAAAATGGCACATTTAAAGCTTTAAATAAAAAAATCTGGATAATTTCAAAATCTACCAAGCGATACATTCATAGAAATTGGCTTCCTGGTCCTCTTCTACTTCTGTACTAGTTCATGTATGACCACAGTACATCTCATAGTAACTAACGACAGTGATATCGAAAGTTGCCATTGTATGGAAGTAATAGTAAAAATGATAATTGGAATAAATCATATTTTAAGGATTAAGGGGATAGCAAGTAGCATATTGAAGAGGATTTCCAGAAAGTCTTCAAGTGTTATTTTACCATCATAAATAGATTTTGAATGATAAACAGTCAAGGTGGGAAAAAGAATAAACAAAGTTGTTGATAGCTAATTTTTCAAGATAACTCTAACGAAGCAAATAATACAGAAGCTCCAGAACAATATTCCCATTGCACACTTTTTTCTTCTGGAAATATTTGTTATCCATTAGCTGATCTCAATTATCTTTCAAATCTTCCGTACTGATATTTTTGTGTTTTTGTATTGCAGAAACCATTCTGATACACCGTGAATACTTGAAAATAGAGGAATAATTGGGAGGTAATTCTCCAGAATAAGAGTTATTCGAGATTGATACGAATCAATTCAGTTAGTTAATGAGAATTCAATTTCATGCAAACGTAAGATGGAAGCTGTCGTGAATATCATAATTGAATCAGTTTTTAAGCTATCCTTCTGAATTCAGTTATTTTAAATCAATAATATTTTCAAATCTCCTAGTATCAACAAATAACACAGCATTTGACCTCGATTTAATTGAAATTTCTGCAATCTATTTATACTATTTTTCTACATTAGTGGAATCTGGGCCGAATTAAAAACACAATTGATAATCATCCCTCTGATTCGTATTGTGATAAGGCCAAGAGAAATCGGTAGCAAGAAGGAAATCACTAGTCATTAGTCTCTAACTTTCAGTACTAAAATATCATTTGTTAATAATTTTCCTATTTTTAAGTATCATCAGGCACTTTTAATTAGTCGCAGGGGAGTTTCAATATTGCGATATTTTTCTTGCTATCTTAAATTCAGTAAATAAATTTATAAAAATTTTGAGGAGTCTTTTTATTTATCCTTCTAAGTCAGCATTTGTTTGTTTCGTTTTAAAGATACAAACTAATAAAAATACGGTGATAAACGCCACGGAAAAAAAATTTAGTTACTTAGACTGGCTGCTGTTTTCGAATGAAATTTCGTTGCATTTCATACGTTTTATCAATGGTAAGATCATGACTTAGGAATTCTTTTTTCACGAATCCGGTTTCCCCTCTGATCGGACTTAATAGCGTGTTACAGCCACGGAAGCCGATCTACAAAAATGTGCAATTTCTAAGGTTAATTTCAAGCAATACCTTCGACCTATCAATGAGATAAATGATGGCACTAATACTATTTATTATTTGTTATTATGAAAAGTATTACTTTTTCATCCGCATCCGAGAAAATGCTGAAAATAAAAGTGCCTTCATATCGAGTTTGCCCATTGATGTCTTGCAAAAATGTTGATCGGCAATGCAAACCGGTTCTGCGGTTGCATGCGCCAACCGGTATTGGTATGAAACATGATGAGATACCGTGGTTCGCACCTGCGACACTTAAATATGTGTCGATTAATTCAGTAAGAGGTGGACCTGCAAAACTACTGCATAAATTGTGCAGTTTCAATCTCCGGAATTGAAAAAAGATGAAAAAAATGCAACAAATAATAAACTGGTTGAGATGTGATTGAACGAGATAAAGACGAAAATAGCAGAAAAAGTGCGATTTCTGAAGATGATATCCATATAAAAGCTGACTAGATATTAAATATAGCTAAACTGATACCAAATTAAGACTTTAACTCAGAAAAAAAGAGGTCATTCAAGAACTAACCAAGAATTTCACGTGTATCAACACAATCTCCTCCAAGGATCGCCTTTCGAGCCAGCGGAGAACCTACACCATAAGCAATCACATCAACCCTTGTACCGGTATACTGACGAACAGCAATTATCATACTCCTAGAGTCATAAATTAGCCTCAGTAACTGACTTCATTTTAGTAATCATTTTTAAGAAATTCGCAAAAATATTTATAATGTTTGAAAGTAATAAAATATGAAACATAATAACGGGATAATACTTCACACCTGATCTGCTTTACGTATGAACACTTCATATCGACCAGCCCAACCGATGTCGATCCACCATCACCCCACGTAGTGCCGTAAATCTCAGACGATTTGTAACCTTTGCTAATTAAATGAACAACCATTTTCTGCAAGAAGCATTTTTAATCCAATTCTCATTCTGTGCAAATTCTAATAAAATTTCATCATTGTTTCATTCTCCAATATGTCCGAACTATTGGGTAAATCGGTTTTAAATGAAACCATCCGGATATGCAGTCAACTCTTAATTGTGGTAATATTGACAAACTCTGCTTAATTTTGATATGAAATCCTTTTCTCGCTTACCTGTACCCTAGTAATTTTATTGCCACTTCCATGGATTAGTATAACAGCCTGATTCCTTAGTTCATCTTCACTGCTTTCCTTACCACCAAAACTTGCATCATCTCCCAAATCAGTACGCTCCAGAGCTTGAGCAATGGCAATACCATAGTTATTATGAATAAATGACCGGAAATGTGGTGTAAAATCGGCTCGTGCGATGTAGAAATGCAGTAAGAAATACAGCAACATAATCTTCATTTGAAAAAAAAAACTATTATATAACATAGGTGTCATTTAATTGACCGAAACAATTAATCAGTCAAAATTTAAATTAATTACTCCTCATGACTAATAACGGCTTCTCTATCAAAAATTTGTATTTTCCATCAACTTCATAGAAAGAAACATTTGCATTTTAAATCCAAAATTTATATAAAAATTCCATTATGTCTTTACAAGTAAAAAAAAAAGGAAAAGAGAAAAGAACGAGAAAGGAAAGATGGAAGTTAAAAGAAAGGAAGAGAAGGTGATAAAAATGAAATTTAATTGTTGACTAATGAGGACAGCTATCGCCACCTCGTGCATTGACTGGTTATTATATTTACATGATGATTCATGAATCGGATCGGATCGAGTCGGATCAAATCAATCTTTCGGATATTGGATTGATGAGCATCAAGTTGTCAACCAGCATTCCAACATATCTTGCTTCTCTAAAATAAATTAATATTCATTCCAGAGCTGCCAACATTTCCTTTTCCTTTTCTTCAAAACCCAGTAATAAGTTATGCACTCATCGCTATTAAATGCTTTATATTACTTGAGATTGTTTGTATATGAGAAGACGTTCGGTAGAAATAAGATCACACATTTCATCTCTAAAAGAGACAACATATAAATTTTGATGTAAAATTTCTTAAAGATTGTGCATGCAATTTATAAAATGATATAAATATAAACCACTAGTTTTATTAATTGTAAGCAATATGGCGATTTAACTCAAAGAAGAAAATGGAATAACTTCATTTTCTAATCTGTTATACAGAGATGTTTTAAATCTGCCATATCCTAAAAATTCCTTTGAAGCTGTTTAATATTTTAAGATAATTAAAGCTACTATATCTGTTGGTCTCGTATCTTAATCGGCACCTTCTTGACCTGTTTTAGATTTGTTCATTTCCACCACGTTTGCCATTCTGAAAATACCCTGGTTTCATCTTGACATTGAAGTTGAAGTTTTCTTCCATATGAACTCGGTTATTTTACTAACTCGAGATATCACACAAATATTTTAGGGCATTACTACTTCATCCCAGTGATTGTTCGATGAATAAAACAGAGACCAGGCGTGATAAATATGACACGACTTGAGTATTCCCAAGTATGGTATACGATTCTCTTTTCCTAAATACGAACAAAACCAACGGACATGAAGAAAATTCATTCGTAATTTTAACAGAGATGATTCTGCAATTTAACAACTGTATAAATGAAGAATGCCAGATTTCGATAATTTACTTTTAACACAATTGCAGAAATCCAATTGAAATTTCGATAATTTACTTTTAACACAATTGCAGAAATCCAATTAAAACTTCTCTTCTAGATTCTTCAGTTTCGCTCAACCGATAATGAGAGCTTGAGTTAGTCCAAGCTAACAAAAGTCGTACTCTTTTTCTTATCGACAGTGAATCGATCACTATGATTTTAATACCACGCATCACTAAAGCTAATGCCACAACATCTTAGATGCAATTTAATCAAATTTTAGCCTCAGCTTTTAACTTTGGAATCGACATAGCCTAAACTATAGCACTGTTTTTCGGAAGCAAGAAGAAAGCAGCACTTTGATATGGTTAACTTATCATTAATGATTATCAAATGTAGCTTAGAAATTTCAGATCAAACGCAATTCAGATGTCGCTCGTTTCCATCAATTTCTCCTAATATATAGAATATCCTTGGTGTAGAGTGATATTTCATCAGCGTATCTGCATAAAATCTATTCAAATGCGAAGACAAGTAGTGAATCAAAAATTAACAAGTCAGAACAGTAATTAATTTATCCACAAAACTAATATCCTGTTAACTAATTAATTTTAGCCAATTTTTCTCATAATAAATTAATCAAATCCTCAATCTACCATTTCTTCCCAATCAAATTTCATTTCTTTTTCCCAGAGATTTTTACAGAAATACGAACTCCAATTCAAATATATTGTTAGAAACAAGACACAAAATTATATTCATTTTTTTCCAATTTAACCACAATATACAACTTCTTATATAACTTCTCATGCTCGAAATTCTGAGTAAAAATCAAGTCTGCCAAGTTTCAACAGACTGTTTATCCAACAAAAAAAAAGGAAAAAAAAGGAATAAAAAAAAAAGATGGAGACGGCAAGAATGTTATATGAAACTAGTATACTAACAGATTTTGGGCTCTAGCTAATTTAGTCACACGACTCTGGATTATTTCTTTATATTCCCAGGAATAGTAATGAAATATGCTGGAATAATGAAAGCAAGTTTCTAACATGTAAACCTACGAAGTTCAGTTAAAAATTTACTGAAGAAGTCTACTTAAGATCCGATTTCCAGATTAGAACCTCAATTAGGCAATTTACATGATGGTCAATGAAGTTTAGATCATTTGCATCAAAAATATGAACTCATCAATTATTAATAATCGCATTACGCAGTGATCCAGGAATACACCAACCACGGAAACGATTTTCTTGTATGGGTACACAGCGTTCGTCCCAGGAGCATTCATTCTGGAGAATCATAAACGCACATTACAAGAACCAGCTAACATATTCAATTTATCTAATGTATTTAGATGAAAATATCGAATCTACAATTAATCCTTATAGCTATTTAATCCTGATTTACGTCAAATATACTCTGAAATTTTAACCTTAGTCATATCCGGATTGCATGCACTTAGCACCAACTTTTCATCTTTTCTTATCAGATTATTTCTTAGCTGTTGTGGCATTTGTGGGACTGCATTTTCAGTAGAAGAACGCATATGACCTAAAACTATTTTAGGCATACCTTGATAGTGAGTAGTGAGTGAGATAAAAGAACGATAATTTCACTCAGCTATGACACAGCATAAAATTTTAATAATCTGAATTTCAGAGATCAAAATAACAAGACCAAATCTAAATAGTTTAAGGAATCATGAACAATTAAGTGGGGACTTTATGTTATCGAAATCATGTGTACTCTCCTATTCATGAAAAATCATGAAAAACTGTGTGGAGAAAGTTTAAAAAAATTCGAAAACCTACTTTCTGGTCCAGTTCTGATTTCGAACATATCGATGACACTATTATCGTAAAATGTATTATTAATTTGCGGTAAAATACGAATAAAATAGCGTGAGTTTGGTCTCAGTTGCTCCAAGATAACAAAATTCTGCAGTATTAATAACCTCTATCACGCAATTTCATCAAATTCTTATGATTTTTTATAGTATTCTTATCTTGTGAGGAAATAACTAGTTTGCAAAAACAAATTCAAAATATTTCACACCTGCCGCGGATCGGCCAAATCGATGCGTTCCCATTGCTCCGTCATTAAAACATTACTCTCCGCGTACATAATAGAGGAACCTGAAAGAAAGGCAAACAAATTTAGAGCAAATAAAAAATTCAAAAATTCTTCATCTCTTCCTCCGTTCATTTACTATTAGCCTGAGAAAAAAAAAAGGAACTAAAGCAATGAAATCGCTAATATTACACAACAACATTCGAATCTCAAAACGGCTGCGAAAAACTTTATCATTTCTTCACTTCTTAACACAATAATTGTTCATGATTCAGGAGCTTCATTAATCTATTTTTAGTTATTATTTATGATATAATCTGATGCTAAAAAATATGATCAGACTGATACCTGTTATGGAGGGCACAAGAGAGCTAGGATATGCCCATGTAATCTGAGCACGCCCCGGTGATAACAGTCTATATGACAACGCGTTTCCTTCACGACGCTCCAAAAATTCGGTACGTTCTAAACCACGGATGATAAATGAAAGAAAAACATCATTGAAAATACTAAAAAAAAAAATGATTTTTCACTTTCGTATGATTTTAACATAAAATATATTGAGGAAAAAAGTTTATCATGCAGAGATGGCAGGTAAAACAGGCATAAAAAGGCATAAAAGATTTCATAAGAACGATACGTATGTCTAAAAAGAGACAGACTGATTTATAACTGTGTTTATTGTTTATCAGTTTTATATTTTCTCCCGAACTTTTAAAACGGATCAATTCTCAATTATGCAATTAAAAATGTTTCAGGGCTGAAATGAACAATGCTTAACTTTTGAAGCAGTTTAACAGACAATAAATTTGACTTACCCATCGTTTTGAAACGATAAATGCTTGGTGCACGTAATACCTCACCATTCTTCTTCCGAACATTTATTCGTACATAATATGTATGGCCAGCTTGCAAATCACGAAGCGTGAGCGAGTTAGCTCCATTTATTAACGCATCATTTGAAACTTCAGATCCAGTTATCGAATAATATGACCACTCAGCATCCGGAATATCTGGGTCATCGGATATGTAAATATCATAGCCATCAACAAGGTCTGCGGGTAAAAAACTGGAACAAGAAACGAAATACTTCAAAAAAAAAAAAACATGAAAACTTTAAACTGGGTTTATACACGATAAAATTTATTCTAGAATTAAAACTAAATCGTATTTCTTGTCATAACTATACATTAGTCGGTTAAAACAGCTTGAATTGATGTATTAGAAAGAAATAGCAATATAGCTAATTACCAAAAAAAATGAATTACTCACTTTTCCAGTGTCCATTGCAATCGTGTCCCATCACTTTCATGGGTATAAATTACATCCACTTTTTTAATTGGATTCGGTATGACTGCAATAAGCTATATGAATAAAGCATAAACAAAAACGCCAAATACTGTTTAGCTCAAAAAAGCTATCTTTATTTTGCAGTTGAAAAAATTTAGATAATTTTCAAATTTATAAGAAAAGCTTGCTTTTTCTTCGGACAAAAGAATACAGAAACGAAAGGAAAAAATGAACTTAACGTACTAGCCGGTGTCCGGAATCTGAAGTATCCACTTTCGGTTGTTAGATTATTATAAAGATGAGTCCGGATTTTCAGAAGATATTCTGTGTCACTATAAAAATTATTAAGTTGTTTAAACAATAAAGGACTGCTTCCTGGAATTGAAAAACGCTAAAAGCAGTATGAGAAATTGCTTCAAGAATTTCAAGCAAGCAAAGAACTTGAGTCACAAATAAATCGACCGTTATACAGATATGACAAGCAGAACTGTTGAAAAGAAATTCAAAGACTTCAGCAATAAATGAATTGATTCAAGAATCAGGCTACAGTTGCACGATCACATAAAATTATAACTGTAATGGCATATCTTCAGAAATAATCTCAGAAACCTTTTTAATGTTGTTAAAGTTGCAGATGGATGTAATCCGCTGAAATGCAGCTGATGCCAATTGTCTGTACCATTTTCTTTGTACTCGAGCTCGTAAGCTGTGAACCGATAAGTGATTAAATTGAAAGGGATGTTTTATCAAGAAATTAATAACTATCATTTAAGGAAACTGAGCCTACCTTGGATTTGATTTTGCATTTTCTCCGGCACTTCCCAGCTCAAATTAACGGTGCCCTGGCCAGTTCCTTTGAAATGTGAAGTAATAATCAGATTACCCACTTCGAAATACTCATCTTCTGAATGTATTTTCAAACTCATCATCGGAATAATCCAGTGGTTGTGTTAGGAAAAGAGTTTATGAATGAATTACCTCGTGGCATTATAATTTCAACAATCGCTGCCGTATTGGAAACACGTTCCGGACTCGAAGCTGTTCGAATCGTTAACTCATACCGTTGACCTGGCTTCAGGTTATTCAGTGTGAAGCTGTTTGTCTGAACTTTAACCTGCAATCCCAAGCAGCAATCTATCATTTAGTTACTGTCACCTTGCAAAAATCCAATCATTCATTCAATGCAGTACATCTTCTGAAACATATAACTAATTCACATTCTATTTCTTTGTATTTATTGTTTTTCTTTCAGGCACGAAAATTTGCAGTAACATATTAACGTCATATCTTATTTATAAAAATCAGTAGATCTTAACAGTCATCCAAAAAGAAATTCAAATTCGGATATTACAAACATTAACATGTAATTAGTAAAGGTAAAGGAAATATTAATCCGGAAAGAGCAGTTAACTGGTGAGTAGTTGGTTCGAAAAGTTATAGAAATATAACAAAATATGATTAAAAGTTCGCGGGATTTACATTCCGAAGATTTCAGTTTTCTAAATTTTTTCAAGGTATTTGATTTATTCTGAATAGATGTTTTATCGTTCAGAATAAATCATTTTTTAGGCTTTTTATTCTATTTTTAAAATATGATTGTTTCATCTCCATTTTATATAGTAAGCCAGCCTTTGCCCAACATATTTTTTACTTTTCATGTTTCAGAGTTACTGCAAATGTTAAATGCTAATTACTTTCCTTTTCTAATTACGGGTCTGACAAAGTCACATTTTAATTTCCAACATGAAATTTGGCTTTCGTTTTAGATATATTTCCAAAACACTTGCACATTTATTTACTGTGTTAAACTGTTAGTTTTCTTTTTCTTTTTTGCTATTTTACAAGCATTTCTTTTTAATTAGGTATCCAAATAGTACTAAGAAACTTTTAATTTTTGCATCCGTTTGCTACAACAGCTTTAGCGTATTATATTTATAATAAAGTATTTAAAAAATCTCGAATTCAATTAGTACAAGGTAATCAAAATTTATTATTATAAAGGTTTTGTCGTCTCCAGACTATTCTCATTTTTTAGGCGCAGCCACATACATAATTATCTAATTCTAATATTTTTACAATGCTTTCCGGTATTCCAGCCCTTGGACAAATATACTTTTGCTTTATCGCATAATTTTTAAGCTACAAAAAATCTAGAAACAAGAAATTATCTTTGGTATCACCATGATGGTACAAATCGTCCACAACTGGCCAGAAAGATTCAGTTTTTTCTTGTCTTTTACTACACAGAAGTAGACTTTTGAAATTTGAACTTTTGAATAATCTTTTAGAATATGCTCTAACTTTTCTCATCCATTAGTAATAATTACATTTAAAAGTTATTTTTTTTAACTCTTACTGAGTGTTATTTAATTGGCATTTGAGACCATCTGTTTAATCAATTCACTAATTAGGACACAACCAATTATTCTGGATTTCTGCAGTAATCATCAAAAATGGAAAACAACCTGTTGTCGAAGAAGTGGTGTTTGATCATCAGATGTCAACTGCTTTACATTCACGACGTAGTAATTATTTAATGGAACTGAAGAGAAAATCTTTAATTTCAAAATTTCAATCCTCAGCGATTTCAAAATTATTTTCTGGTAAGCCAACTGAACAGGAGCAGTCAACGATTAACTTCCAACTTCTTACGGTTCCTCTTGTCAGTGGTAACTAATTTTTGACATTTCATTAACTAGTACCAAAGTATTACTTATTTTCTACCCTGAAATCTACTTCCATCAGAATTTGCTTAAACAATTTTACTGACCATTTGACAGCGCTCTAACAGCCGGAGTCCAGTCTAAACGCACCATTGACGTACTTAAAATATGTGCTTGAAAATCAAGTGGTGGCAACAGATCATCATCATCTGTCGGAATTCCATCAATGAGAACACGCTTAGTTATCGAGATCAACAAAGACTGTGACCAATCTTCCAAAACTGTTCCATCTGGACGTTCAGCACGAACCTAGAAGTTCAGAGCATCAGTCCGAGTAACTGATTCTCATTACTGCTCTACTTCATATAACCAAGTTGCTATTTTATAGTTTAGTTGCTGATATCTCTTCATCCAAAGCCTCCTTATCTCATTCATTCTTCATGATTAATACAGAAAAAGTACTACTTATATTCTACCGTGAAATCTACTTCCATCAGAATTTGTTTAAACAATTTTACATCCATATTCTTCCCTTATCTGCAGTACCAACAAGTCCCACCTGTGCTTGGAGTTCATCCCCATTTCGTACTTCATCTAAATCTAATCGTGCTTCCAATTCGCTTCCACTTTGTGTGTACCTCCAATCAAATTCGGAGGAACCATCAGAACGATTGGTAATTCGATAACGAACCAGAAACTTGGGTTGCGCTAAAAATATCGTCCAGAAGAAGTCTGTCCAGTCTAATGAAGATAAAGTACTCTTTACAGAACTAGTTATAAATATAGTATCGGAGAAAAGCATCAAATTAATAACGCCAAAGTATGATAGACATATCTCTCTCTTTAAGTGAGGCAAAATGATTATTGCGGTATTTCAGATAGAATAACTAACTTCGTGAAATAGTGAACAAAAGTTTAATTATTTTTTTAAAGGTTTAGAGAAACGATGACTGACAACATTGCATATTCCAACTAAATGTAATACAAAAAACAATGGAGTACTGATAAGATGAACGATGTGAAAGCTATTTAGGAAGCTAATGCTTTGCTGAAGAGAAGTAGAACCGATAAGGAGGAAATGAGTTATTTGAATGAATATACGAGCCAATTAAACTTATAAATAAGTTATCGATGTATCCAACCTTCTCTTTGTACCTCTTCCGGATACGACCACTGAATATAAATCGCATCTGTTGGATGATCATACCGAGCTCGGAAATTTTGTACACGCGATGGTACCAATATACCGCTGACAGGCAACTTCAGTATTCCGTGGTAAATGAATGCTAACAATAGGTGGCGGTAAAATAATCGAAAATCTCGAAACGGCAACATATTTATACTTCACAGGAAACCAGGAAGGTAAATGAGTTTTTTTCCTTTTGGAAAATGTTGAGATTTCTAAGGAGTATATAACGAAGTACAGGAATAGTCAAATACGGCTTTGAGAGAAGAGAATGATAAAGTTAGGAAGTACAAATGATGTTTAACTGATAAGAGAGAGAAGTACCTCATATTTAGAAACAAAAAAAGATAAGAAACCCCCAAAAATTATGTTTCGCGCCCTCGATGTGCTTTTTATTAGTATGAGAGATGTACAGTTATGCATTACTTTGTTCATATATTTTTCATACCAACACTGTCTTAGCCAAGCATATGAACACGGATCAGTCAGTGAGAGCACAATGGAAATGAATTCATTTACTAATCACTAATTATTTTATAAGAGAACACAATGATTATCAAATAAACACTAAATAAAGAAAATTGATAGAGAGAAACAGCAAGCTAGGAATTTATCAAAAATACAATTTCTGCAGGAAATTTTAGGTGAATGAGAAAATCGGAAACAGGACTAGGGAAATTTTAAAAGTGAAAAAAACTTGTAATTCGCCAAGATAATAATGAATGTTCCTACAGAGGAGTAAATAGGTGAGTTAATAATTATGATAACGAAAAAAATGAGATAGTTGGGTAAAGCTATTGATGAACGACTGAGAGTATGCATCAAATTCCAAAAGATAAAATATTTTCAAATGCTGCCTAGAAAAGCTGTTGGAATCTCCTCGTGAAAGAGAAAGAAAGAAAGGGAACTCCGAAATCGTCAAATTTTTGAGCCTGCACAAAGTGAAAAATATTTAAAACGTGAAAATCAAACAATAATCCACATTTTCGATCTGTACACCCCGCACAAAGACAACAGATTTCTATATTACTTTCTCTCAAAAAAAAAGAAAAAAAAAATACTGCACAATTCATGTCGAGTTATGAATCTGATTTCAACAATAACTGTCGGCAACAACTGGACTAAACGGATCGAACGTTTTTTACACATCTATCACCAATGCAGCAGTTTTATCCAAACATAATAATATAGCCAATAAGCATATAAGAATAAAAAATAAATCTATCCTGAATCTCCAACATTCTTATGATAAACTCACACATTAGTTAAAAATCTTTGACCAAATTTCTATATCTCACGTGTATCTTTTTCTGATTAAAAAAATTTTCTTAAGTTTCAATCTAAAAGTAAGCAGAATCTAAGAGTTTTTTCCTTTTTTTCCCTAGTAAATTACTACCGCTAATATTTTGCTTCCAAATTTCCGATAACGAAAATTAATTCCTGATAACCACCATATAAACTGAACTAACACAGATCATTAGATCTTTTAAGAAACAATAATAATTTTTTTATTTAGTTGACAAAAAATAAAACGTTGGTAAGACAGCTCACTTATACAGATGAAATTCATTTATTAACAAGTCCAAAACGTCTATTTAAACCTTTTCGAGAATTTCATTTACCTAACAAATTTAATTTAATTAATGCAAAAAATCAGTTCTGGACATATTAACAAGGCACTATTAAAAACACTTCACGTGTGAAATTCCATAAAAAATTGTATAGTCTAACAAAATGTAATATGCAAAAATACATCAAATTAGCTAAAAACTACTGTCAACGTACGAAAAAAAAGAGTTAGAAGAACGAAGAAAAAATAGTACGAATATTCAAATTCCAGCAAAACCAAAACACTAACTAGTCAACTAAAAGTTGCTCCGAAAACATCATTATATTTAATTAGATTTAAATTACCCGATATCCAACTCCTCCCAAAAATATTTTATAAAAATCTATTTTAAAAAAAATCACAACACAATGGGAAATACTGAAACCATGCTTATCAGTAGAATCGTTTCCTCGACATCTGCTGCCGACGATTAACGAAAATAACACCAAACCATAAAACTATCACACACAAAGCGCCACCTAATAGCACCAGAATTGTGGTACCAAACCATCCTAGTTTTGATGCTCGTGGTTGCTCTACGTGATCACGTGGTGCAGCAACACTTTCTGCATAAGGTTCACGTTGTCGAGGATCCATGCTGACACCAGTATCAGGTTGTACATGTGCAAAATCTTGCTCGAACATTCGCACAGATATAACATCATGATAATCTGCACGACACACTTATTAACCGCTGATCCACCATAGTAAGTAGCAAAACATGATACGTAATTCAAGTTTCTTTGAAGATGCTAGTAAAACAATTTTGATACTAACAAATTATTACAGTCATGAAATCTACTTTTATGACTAGTCTTCCAATGATTATCTAAGATGTATGGATAAAATGTAAGTACCTGATAAATCGCCTGTAGCAGCCGTGATGCCAAAGTAATATCCAGTAGGTAATTGAACACCTTCAACACTCATACATTCTTTCCATTCTCCCGTCCCCAAAACATCAGTGTAAATCTGCAGTATAAAATGCTAAGTAATCTAGAAGTGTTCTGAATGTTTAAGGAAAAAAATTTTGTCTTTTTTCTTTTATGATTATTTACACTTTACCTCATATCTTTGTTTTCAGCTGCACTTTATTGGACATCACTTCTTTTATGCTTAAACTATTTACAATAGAACAATTTCGATACATCCTAAGGAACGGAAAAGTACTGGTAATGAATCAGATATTACCTTGCATTAGTCTCTCTTTAATTCGATTAATCTGCCAGTTGATTATCCTTATTCTCTTCTGCATAGTAAAAACTCTCTATACAAAACAAAGAAACAAACGAACCGACAGCACATCACCAACGTATCGAATCATTATCTGCGTCTGATGCTGCTTATTTCGGAATTTCGCTTCACATCCTGTATGTTCACCACCCAGCTGTGTATGTGTGCCATCCATGTCGTGATCATAATGAAGGGAACCATTATTGACCATTGCTGAGATGAAAGGATGACCATGCTGAAAAGTTATATCCTATCTAAAAGTTATATCCTATATTCATTTTTACAAATACCACCGATCTACTATTAATGGGAGGTTCCAAATTCCAGTACTGTAGAGAACTTACTGCGTGTGGTCCATTGTGATTGCTATAGGTATCGAGGAAAATTCCTAGACCACGGAAATAATCTTTTGATCCAAATACGGGTCCTGGTTGGTTACGGTCCTGAACGTACCATACTGCTGCTCCATCACCGAACAAATCGCCTGTGGAACCATGGATTGCAAAACTCACATGCAGTTCCCAATCCCTCACATTCACTGGCTGTAAATAAATAAAAAGTTGATCAGAGATGCCTTACAAGCAACTGTTAGGCTTAAATTATTCCAACACATAAAACAAATCTAAAATCGAAGCCTTTTGTAGGGATTGACAAAACCCTCGGACGTCGCCAGCTTCACTTCAACGAATTGTTGAATTTATGGGAGGCAAACAAATATTAAGAACACTAGGAAGATCTATGCATCCATTCAGCGAAGCTTTGGAAAAGTTCTCTATTGAGCGGGTAAAAATCTTATAAGAAGCTGAAACTCTACTAGCAATTATCCGTTATTCAGTTGGTCCACATATCCCAAACTTAGAAAGGAGAGAACAAAGCAGTATGACTAACTATATTATTCCAGATACCACCATGAACACTTTGTGTATCCGGCGTTAAACGAACAAATTGTGAAGTTACCATTGTTGCACCTTGTATGTCCCAGTATGGAATGCTCATTCCTTCAAGTATACAATTAAGGTAATAAGTCTCGATGGCTTTCATTCTAGAGTGAAAATTCCCATGAGGTGAATATTTCATGTAACGCTTACAGTTACGGCGACGTACCAAGTATCATACGATTACGTTAGAATTTTTCAAGTTTCTGCGATCAATCACATTCAACTCGATAGAATTTGAAAGATGAACATTATAAATATATCGCTTTCATACGGCATGTAAGTGTAAAAGCAATATAGAGTAAAAAGCCGAACCTTGGTAAGGTTTTGCTAAGGAATGCTCTTTTCTGAAGTATCCACGCCATTCATCAACTGATGTACCATCCACTTCTTTCGGTTGTTGTTGTTGGCTTCCAACGCTATTTACTTGCAGTAATGAGTAACAAGTAAGCAAAAACGGGAATAAATTATGAGATAATCGGTACATGATACTCCACAACATACTGCAACTCCTATAATTCCTCAAAAATTTAAAAAAAAAAAAAAACTTAAAGATGTTAGGATCGAAAAAAAAGATCTATTTGTAGAACCGAACAAGCAGATAGAGTTCTTAAACGAATTAACCACTGAATACGCACAGCATATGGTCAGCAACTACGTATTCTTCTTATCTGCAAGAGAAAATAGAAAATCACTGGCACAACCTCACCGCACCTACTTCACACCTGCACATGGAACACGTGCAACCACGCATAATCTAGACGTATTAACGCAAACTAGGACATGTCCCGCATTTCACGTCTCTACCTTACGTGTGTATGTATATAGTGCGAAATACTCGTAACACGAGTGATTAAATCAGCATGTAGATAACACCGACAAATGGAATAGCTTACAGGAGTAGTATTTGCAGACAATGGACTGGCCGAGGAGATTCGAATGCTGAATTCTAATTGAAAGTGAAGGGTGGTGGTAAGGTTGGTCTCTTCCCGGGATGTGGAGGTTAAGACTTTGGTATGGAGCATTCTCTCCGGTGTTTCAAACTAAGTGACTTGCTTAATTAAGACCAGTCGGCATGAGATAGTACCTGGGAAATTTATTTGTCTTAATTTGTTTTTTTTAATTTTAATACAGCAGACAACACGAGCTCTTATGGAAATAGATTTACTGAAGTTGAATTTCCACTCTTTGAGTTCATTCAAGCGAAACATCTGTTCCTCACCAAATATCACATAAGGCTATTAAAAGGAAATTTTCTAGGTCGTCAAACATTAGCGAAGGGAAATGTTTCCGAGCAAGGCAAAACATGTGAAGAAGGCTCGATAAGATTACTACTGACTGAAATAGATCTTTCTGGATTTCGTGCTACCCATATGAGGACAAAATTTTCTTTGTTCTCTGTTGCGGTATGCACTAGACCACGTTGTTTCGATGCCAATTCATTCAATTGCATTTTCTAATAACACGAAAGTAGAATGTCTAAAATGTTGGCTGCAGAATATGGATTGGTTATAACTTTATTAATTCAAATATAATTAGGCTAAAAATGTACTTTTAAGTAATGCTGAAAAGACATTCATTATAAAGATGATAAGGAGAAACTGCTGCCGTAGGAAAAGATCCTCCCTGATGTGAAAGCACAAATTAAGTTAAGAAAAGGCAATTAGTTGAAAAGCATGGAGAGGATAATGTTTTCTTCGGTTTCTTCGCTCACCGTTTAATATATACCTGAACGGAAAAGTTAAAGGCTGATTCTTGAATTTGATGGTTCATTTCAGTTTTCCGGATGCATCTTTTCACAAGTTTTGGCACACAGGATTAACAGTAGCTGTTAAAGGTGGCATCTTGTTGAGGGTAGATATTCCATAGCCTCTCGATCTTGGGAAATTGAGAGCTACTTATCTGACGGATGAAAAATCTAGCTTCCCAAAATTAACAAAAGACCAGTATTTATATAAAATTAAAATTGTGTTATTGAATGAAGGGTTTGATCACCGAAATTATGTTGTGATTTCAGTGTACACCCCACCATAACTGCTCTTTTATCGGTCTACTGTTATCTTGGGTACCATTTGGCGTCCATTTGATACCACTGCTATTCCGCAGTACTTCGGCATATGGTAAACGAGCATGTAGTCGTGCTGAATATGATCCAGGCAATGTGTGTTTATGCGAAACGTCACTTTGTCTACGCCGATGGATACTCTTGTTCGAGCATGAAGGCATCTCACGTGCGTTATTCAGTTGCAGCGCCGAAATCCATTTCCTAGGCTGATGGTAACGTGGAGGAGTAGACTGCAGTGGTGCAATGCGATCAAGTTCACCTGAAGTGATGTGGTACTTACTAATGGTTCAACTCTAGCATTAATGTTCTCAGCGTAGATGTAAACTTCTGATTGAGTGTGTAGAGGATAACTGTTGCTTGGAAGTAAATGGAAGATATTTTTTTGGTGCTTGAAGCTTAACCACCGGTTGATTTTAGACAAGGTAACCAGCAACCGGGTGTATGTTCTTTGAAGATACAGCACCTACTCCGGTGATGCATTTCCATTGGAAAGTACTAACCGTCTTTCAGTGGTGAAAAGTCCCAAGGTGGTCGTGCATCAACAGTAGAAATCGGTCGCTGATGACAACTCCTTTTATCGTTATCCATCTTACGCCTCACATTGATACTACTGCTGTGTCCCATTTTACGCCAACCATCATTAATTTTATTGAAATCTCTGCCAAATGCAGTAACATATCCTATAAGCGTGTTGAATGTGATCCAGGCAATGCGCTCTTAAGGATGTGATATCTTTGTTCTCACTTGCAGTTGTCTCATTCAGTAATTGTTTTCTTCTGATGGAATGCTTACCGTCGACGCCAGGATTTGACTTCGTAAGACTGTCACTAATTAATTCCGCACGACCGTTAACAATGGTAGGCTCTTCAGCCAATGGTGTCATTAATTCTGCGAAAAAATGATTCCATATACCGTAGGTACCATCACGGTATCTTTGCAATGTACGCGGTAATCGCTTGCAATCTACAAAAAAGTGCAATCTGTCCAGACAAATACCTTCGACTGATTGTGTCACAAAAAATGGTCATTTAAGCGACTTAAGAGGGTTCATTAGGTGTTGGCTGAGGTCCATATCAAAGCCGCTGAATCTACCCATCACTTTTATCATAACTAAGATAATCAAACCTTTGCTTATGCGAGTGGTTGTAGGACAGCTAACACTACTCGGTGCTGATATCAATTGTCCTCCAGTATTTATCATTTCGATGCTTTTTTCCGATATACTGGAAAGCTTACGTTGATGTTCACTCCTAGGATGCGGCCTAGAGGCAGCTAATAACTGACCAATAGAGCCACCTGTAATTATTACTTTTCATCAACAATAAATCTGCAGTTTTTTTCATATGTTGAAGAAGAGATTGAAGTAAATCTCCTTATCGATAGTACTTGCCTTTTTTATCCGTTTCATCGTCACCTTGAATATGCAGGTGTCCACAGGATGCGCTTAACTTCTCTTTTTGTCTTTCGGTAAGCCGTTTTGTTGGTGGTTTCATCGACGCTACCTGAAACAATCAGAAAACTTATCACAATTATTCAAAACTGATAGGAAACTTACAGTTTCAGGGAAGTCCTGCTCAAGATATCTTCTGAACCGAGGTTAACCATTTTTCAGCATTACAGTAACCTCTTTTAATGCTTCTCTCAACTCGTCTGCTGTTGGTGGTGTTTTTTGCGCAGTATCCTGCTGTGGAACCATAAGTCGTAAACCATGCTCAGATTGCGTTTTACGAAGTACATTGGAACATGGATGAATTGTGGTCGCCCATCGTTTCAGCTGTGTATCTGAACTGGTTACAACGGTAGTTGTGGACGGTTTATTATCCGTTTGATCTGTAACATTAAAGACCTATTTAGGCCTGTAATAAACATCGAGTAAATTATTGAGCTGAAAAAAAAAAATTCATCGAATACCTTGTGAACTGTTCCCGGTTTGTACGGTTGCAGATAATTCCTGATCAGATACTGTGTCTTGTTCTGTTACGGAAGATTGCTGTCCAGTTGAATCATGGGCCTGAGTGACCTCTTCTGCAGTAATCGATGCTATATCCGGTACTGTTTGTTCATCGGTTTTTACTGATTCTAATCGATTTAATACTTTAGTGGCGTGAATAGGTTCCGGAGATTGTACTTTTATTGACAGCGGTACCTCTCCCGGTAGCACTGGTATGGTGCTTGTGGTGGTTAGTGTTTTTGTTTCAGTGACAATTTTTTGCTCCAATACTTGCATTTTCATTGGTGCTTCAGAAGTGAACAATTGCGCCATACCATTCACTGGGTTAATAGCACATTGCACTTGCAATAATGGAGTTGCATTAGCTGTGGTAGTTGTTGTTGTAGCTGTGATAGTAGTAGTAGTTGCTACAGTATTTGATGTGGTAACTGTTGTAAGGGCAGTAGTTAATAGGTTAGGAATGGTATTGATTGTAACGTCCACCACCTTGCCAGTATTCACTGGAAAATCGCTACTGTTGCATGTTGCGATGGTATCAGGATGAATTTTCTTGTTGATCTTTCGGCACAAGAATACATCAATAAGGCGGTCCAGTGATGGCGTTGAAGACTTGATAGCTCCAAAAGAAATTAACAACTCTCTCTTTTTCGTTTTTTGAACGTAGCATGAGTTTCAAAGACAAGAGTAAATTTACGATTCTTTATGTCAAAATATTAACATTTAATTCAACCCAAACTTCAGTAATTTAACCTAAAGAGAATGAGAAATTAACGTTTTTAATAATAATTATATTTCTAGAAATCGCGGTAATATTTTTAAAGTATTTTACAACTGGATGATATTATTGAGTAGTTAATAGTAAATAGTTAATCAACTATGGGGACTAAAAAGATTTTCTGTCCAAGTAAGCAAAAACTAACAACTAGGCCGTGGCGGTTGTTCCCACTTGTTGTGTTTAAATAATTCCCACATTGTACGTAACGATGTTTCTGATGGCGACTGACTGACTTTCTGCAATTCATTACTTCACTGTAAAAGATCCACAATAATTACTCGTTATCGTTTGTTGTTTTGGTGAGACATCTCCTATTGTTACTTTACACGATGATAACACGTTTTGTACCATTATTTTAGGAGTCGTTGATTCGATATTCTCCAAACTTTTTATCACTTTCTCATTCTCCAGCAACATTTTGGCGTCTTTTGCTACTGCAATATTTATACTGTTCTGAGATTCCAATGATACATCACGAGATTCCGTAAGCGCTTCTGATGCAGTTTTCTTCACTTTTTTTTGAGAGGACACTACTGAACTAGTATTAGAGAGATAATTGGTAGGCGTTATTATCAGTTCGGGCCCACTATTGTTTTTTTCTGCTGCAAAGGATGACCATATTATCCAAAATTGTTTTTCAGAAAAATATAAAGGAATGCTGATTTCACGTTTTAAAATCTATTGATTAAAAAAAAAAAAGCTATTCATCACTACTCAAAAACCTGATGCAAAAAATAAGGATCAAGAATTTCCTCGTTACAATTTATTTAGTGTTAATTAGAAAGAAATCAATGCGTTGTATTAAATAGATTTATCTTCTGCATGAATGATTTTCTCTAATTACATATTACCTTTGCTATTGCTTCATGTTAACCGCAAATGTTTTTCCTACAAATTATAGTTGTCAAGACGTAGATCAACGTTTATAGTTCATAGATTATGGCTGTCATCAATGTATCATTTTACAACTAACACTTCGATCCATCAAAAGTTTGTTCAGATTCTTCTGATTGCGTTCTCAGCTGGTGTTTCTCATTTGTCGGGGCTTCATCGTTTTTATGCCATGTGTCTAATGACTTCACTGTTTGTTGTTTGACGAGAACTTTCTCTGTTACTTTTGCATTTTGATTGTTGCCAGAAATGGAATCGGAAGTACTTTTGGCATCAATATTTGATACTACCTTTTTATTATCCTCATCAGCGGTCGTGCTACTAGAACCATTCCAGTTTGGATTATCATGCATGTGTAGTGATTCCGCATTGGCCACATTAGGATTACCATCTTTCACGGAACCAGCTTCCGGAATAACTAACTGACCCTAGAACAAAAGAAAAAAGGTTATAATCGCGGAAGAACAAAAAAGCAAACAATTATTCCAGAGAAAGCAGTTAAGCACCTCTTCCTCCTCAACCACATTTCGTCGATTTCTTCTTTGAAAACATTTATACAATTGATAACCAAGCCAAAATAGCAGTGGTAGTACCAAAAAGAGGAAAGCGGCGAGTAAAAGAAGCCACCATAACAAACAGTAGCCAAGAAATAAAATGCATCTGCAATAAGTGATGCGAGAATTACAATTAATCAGACCGGTAGGATGGATCATTAATTTAAAAGTGCGAATCAGGAAGGAGTGAATGAAACAAAATTCACTCATTAGCAAGTAGAATCAGTTGTTCACATCGTCTTCCTTCCGCTTTTCCAATTTCTTTTGAGGTGTCATTCCAACCTTCATGACACCGACACTGATACCGAGGGCCATCCACCAAACAATCCGCATGTTCCGCATCACAGTCATTCAACGTTGATGCCAAACAGGCACCAACAGAGAGTTCTGTAAATGTATTATACATGATAGATGATGTCACAGCGTAATCTTAAGAATACTTCTGTAATTCTACAATTGTGAGGATATCAATTTGCCCAGGAATTATCACTATAGATAAATGAGCTGGTTAAATAATTACTTATATGATAGTCTAATTCTGTAGGTATTCAGTGAAGTTAGAAAAAAAAATTGTTTAAATCAAGTTCAAGATAGTATTTGCAGGAGGTCAAAGCTTCAATGTTGAGCTGGTTAAATATATATATATATATATATATTTTTTTTCATAAAATGATTTTTGTGTAAGGCTACTATTATGTTATAACCTCTCATTATTTATTCATTTAGTACCAATTTAATAATAAAAATTCACCCATTATCCGTAAAGGTACATATTGATCGTTGGAATTTCGCTTGAATCCTTCAAGAAACTCAGCAGTAGTACACTGGGAACAGTCGAGTTGTACCATAACCGGATGGCCATCACGCCTGACACAAGCCTGATAATGTAGTTGGGTACGATTTAGCTGAAAAGCATTTCAGAAGTAATGTTATCTCGTGTGTAAGAAGATAATAGTGGGTTAAACTGGAGAGGTTCAAATAATTTTTGGAACGAAAAAATAGCCGAAGAGAAAATTGATCATACAAACGAAGCTAACCACTAAAATAGCAAGTCGAGGTCGTTCTACCGGATCCGTTTGCATGCCACCACACATATCATGCACATCTATCCCAAATGTTGACACAATCGTCGCTAGAAAGTGAGCAAAATTCCAGTTCTGTATAAATCAGCAAATGTTTTTAACCGCAAAGAGTATGAGTTTCATGACGCTTCCGTGTCCGGCATGTACTGGTTACTATACAGTTGTACTAGTTACTCTGAATCTGTTGCTATTGTAACTTCAGTATTCAGCTTGTTGTGGAATTTCAAAATGCCAAACTTATAAAATAGTTAAAGTCTTGATATTGTTAAATATATACTCTTGCATGCAGCGTGCTCGCCAGTAGGCATTTGTCCTGGAGGACAGGTGCACAAAGGCTCCGGTACTAAACGTTGTGCTTCCGCGTACTCGTAACGAGCGCAAGCCATTTGATCTGGTGATGGACCCACTGTTGTACTAGTGATAGCATTAGCCAAATTATCTATAATTTTCGAAAATCACTGATTAATTAGCAACTCTGAAAAAGAAATGCACATTTGTGATACTGAAAAAACAAACGATATACCCTTCTGTGGCATGTTGGTACTGTGTTGTTCTGATCGTTGATTTAGTGGTGGTACATGTTGTTTTGCATTTTCGGAATTATTTCGATCTGATATTTCCCTCGCAGGAAGACTGAAGGTACCACGTTGATTGTATAATGATGATGATGCTGAAATTCCATTCGGTGCAATGGTGTTACCTTGTTTTAATGCACCTTGGCTTCCAGATAATGTATTTGTAGTTCCAGAAGGTATAGAATGCTGCTGGTCTTGTTGCTCCTTTTTCTGCTGAGAATTGCCAACATTACTGTTAGCACTCGTATCACTGGTGACACCAACATTTCCATTATCAGGTACTGACGGATTTCCATCCACGGGTTGATTTCGAGAATTTGCTTGTTGCAAATTAGCGCTGCTTCTATCTTCCTCATTGCCGCTTCCACTATCGGTTTGGATGGCATGAGAAGGTTTGCTCAACGGTAGCAGTTTTTCATATTTATCATTATTTATCATTTCATAACTGTTTGAATCTGGTGAATCTAGCGGTGCTTGAGTCTGTTCTGTTAAGTTCATACCAGGGCGATTAATTAAGGAAGAAATAGAGGAATGAGCAGTGAAAATGTCATTTCTATGCGGTTCTAAAGTAATCAAATGGGACTGAGAGGATACAGTATTTGCACCTGACAGACTCCTGTCACTTTGTATGGTAGGACTCTGTGTATTTCGCTGTAGCTGGTGGTTTACTTGGACATAATCAGTAATATTTTCCATTTTGGGAGTCAGTCCAGCTACCGTGACACCAGAACTCGAAGACTTAAATTCTTGACGATAAAAA
This sequence comes from Setaria digitata, assembly GCA_003640385.1. NCBI lineage: Eukaryota > Metazoa > Nematoda > Chromadorea > Rhabditida > Setariidae > Setaria > Setaria digitata. The sequence goes on from RCAB01000284.1 coordinate 71,858, forward strand.
TCGTTCTTTGGCATTTGAAATATGAATTTTGTTACTGTTGGTTGCACAGTTGCATCACTCCAGCCCTTTGTAATATCCCAATCAGAATCACCATTAGTATCGTCAGTTGAAATACCACCTGACGGTGATGGAGAAACTGATTGTAACCAAGATAGTGCAGATTTCTGAGTACCGGTTGCACTATGAAAAGGATTCAATATACCGACGGCATGTCTTGCTGGATATGCACCGGTATCACGTTTAATGCCAAATACAGCAATATAGGCAAGATCTGAAAATTAGGTCTCATCCCAAATACAGAATTATAAGGCTGTGGGTTGAGCGAAAATCTATGTTCTTTTCAATGTTACAAGTATCGTTTCCTCACGACCTATAACCTGACCACGCAGATGCGCAACCAGTTGCATTCACGTGACTTTGGAGAGATCTCTAAATTCGGTGTAAGGCGTCTCAAAAAATAACCTTGATCAGATTTATCAATGCAATTAGTTTCGCCCTTTTCAATCCATTTTCTCATAACACATTCACCGTAACCTTTACAGGGCACCGTCCCCTCAACAGAGCACAATTTTTTTTCTGAAATAATAAAATTTTTTGATGAGTTGAAATATCATTCTAGTGGACGAATACAACTCTCTGTTTGATCTAAATAGAATAAATTCTTCCTCAGGAAGATACATCTGAGATCAAAAGCTTCTCACAATGTCCTTATGAGTGTATAAGTCAAATTCTTCAGACAGCACGGCAATATGCGGTATTTCATACGGTAGCAATTCGTATTATTGCCTACTGAATAAAGCAAAATAACAATCATTGCATGATGCTCTTTCATTCATTTAATTCAAAATTAATAACTATGGCAAAATTTAGCAAATTTATGCAAGTAATTTAAGTAAGAACTAAATTATGATTAAAATTTGAAGAAACAAATGACGACCATAAACTGGTAAATACTTACTGGTAACATCACAAAATTGCGGTGATGTTGGCGAATTATCACATCCTGAAAAGTCTCTTGCATAAAATATGCCGGAAAACAGAGTACAACAGTGGCAAGTAATGAAGCAAGACAACATACTTGGGTTAATGAAACACTGAGTGGCATGTTGTAGCGATACGCAATACTCACCGCACTTCACGTAACCCGGAAAGCAAACTACAAAAGAAGGAGAGCCTGTGATTACTTTCTCTAAAACATTGTAATAATATTTATGAACTAACACAGAAGAAAGAATTCATTAATTGACTAAAGGGAAGTTAAGCAACATACTGTGCTACATTCCTTTAAAACCTTTCGTTCGAAAAAGAGCGAAAAGCAATATGATAGTGGTGGATTTTTTCTCGAATAAGAATCAGTAGTCGATTATTATCAGATTATCATGACAAATCTTATCAGAAGAGCTTGTAAACCAACTTACACTCATCACTTCCGTCAGGACAATCTGCGATTCCGTCATGGAAGTGTCGGAGTGAGATACAACGACGTTGCTGTTGTGGTAGCAGCAGACTACCACCACAATCAAACTGATCTCGTCTCCAGCTGTTTGAGTTACCATTGGTACCAGAACCAAACGTACAACGACCCGGAACACGCATTGAGAATTCTATAACAATTAGGCTGAACTGTGCTGTTAAGTGACGTCAAAGTTCTTGGCTTAATAGAATCCTTCAGTGAACTACGAACGCAGGTGAATAAAAACATTATGAAAGTGAAGGCATTCTACCTTCAGTGAAAAGTCCCTTTGTCAGCTAATGCAATACTGCTCAGGTGGTTTCAATTCCTACTGATAATTGACAATTAGCTAATAAATAACATACCAGCTACTGTAATCCACTGTGCTGAAACGTCAAGGTTACGTTGTAAACGAGATAATTGTAACAAAATTGATATTATGAGTAATTGTTGTAGTTTTTGGTGTCGTTGCAGTTGTTGTTGCAAATATTGAACAAATAAAATCATTAGCCGTTGTCGTCGCCTTGCAACAACACGACGACAAGCATTTAGAGGATTATTAATGAATGAAAATTTGCAGTTTCCTTAAAAATAAATCATAAATTCCATTGCTCCTAAAGGATTTATTGTATATCAGTTTTCCTTGATAATGTTAACTGTAAATGCACAAACTCCTTATTGTAATAACAGAATCAAACACTATTATAACAGAATTAATCTTTACGATCTGTTGATAAAACTTGTCAGTGATCCGCTACAGATTTAATAATCAATAAAATAAGTAAAATCAATTCATAATAATAATGCTACAAAAACAACAACAACAACAGCAACTACTACTACTACTACTATTAATAATAATAATAATAATAATAATAATAATAATAATAATAAATATAATAATAATGGTAATAATAATAATATAGTTATTATTACTAATGATGGCAACAATTTATTACTAATATTAATGATTTTTATTATAATTACAATGTCAGTTAATACAAATAATTATTATGAATGATATTTTAATAAATTAATTGCAAATAGTAACTTATCACCGCTGATGAGGTGCTTTAATCCTAATTACTGCTAAAATAATTACTTTGAATGTAATCAGGAATATTCTTTTTTCAAAAATGGTTGTTCGAATGATAAGTTTGAGTTATGATAACATGTCACATCTCACATAGAGATGAAGAGAATCGAGGAAGGATAGGGAACTTTGAAGAAAGAATTAAATCATTTTAGTGAGAGAATGAAATTATGATAAATTGATGATCGTGACAGATTGACTGTTGCGCATATATAAATAAAAGCGTTGTTGGTTCCAAAATCCAATAGCCATCGAGAATTTAGGCCATGACCGAATCAAGCGTATAATGTGCCGATAAAGTAAGGGTAAGTCTACAAGGTAAAGCCTCAACATTTTCATTATCTTTCATAGGTCCATAACTGCCTGTCACCAAATTCTTCTATTTAGTATCATTCATTTCTTTGAGCCCAACAAACTAGGAGACGATGAAAACTTCTCTAACTTTACTTCCTGCTTGCTTTCTCTGTTCAGGCTTTCATCTGTCCATTTGTTTGAAAATACTAGCTAGTGTCTAAATGTAGCCAAAGAACCAAGAGGGTACTTTATTTTGCTCTTGCCTTCATTCGAGCAAACCTTTCTATACAGGAAGTCATATTGGACAGGTATCATTATTTATGGTATAATTCAGATGCAGGGAGTTATTTTTTCCTTAGTCCGGCTGAATTACTATCATTTTACTAAATAGGTGCAACAAATATCACTATAAATTCACTATTTTTACTTCACGATGTAATCCTTATTTTTTGACAAATTTGAAAATCAAATCCGTAAATAAGTGATATCAAATAAATACAGCTATAAAATATTATTTTACTTACCAATACTTTCAGGGCTTACAATAGTTATAATCAATTTGATTGTATTGCCAATCGTTTATCCATTACTTAAAATGTATAGCAATCCAACACTACAGTAATTGTTTGTAATAAAATTTGAATTATTTAATTTCTCTAGAAAATTATAAATTATTTTTTGTTAAGCTTTTAGAAATCTTTTTTTTTTTTCATTAAAAAATACATAAGAGGCATGTTACAATCTGAACATGGATTATACTACTTTAATCAAAGTGAAGTTGAAGAAAACTTCTTATCACTCAAGCTATCAGTTCGAACGTTTCATCTGGTATCTGCAAATATTTTATCCCAGAAATTATGATCGCAAAATTCTTTACTGAATAAAAAAGTGCACAAATTCATTTACTCGCAGAACTGCACCATCACTATCACATTTCAGTGGTGAACTTGACATACACTTTTTCTCGAGAATAATGTGTTTGATGCTCATACGACCGGTAGAAAGCAAATCGCTTTCCACGAAATATCAATAGCGTCTATTTATCTGTTCTTAAGTTCTAAATGTATTTGTAATGGCATTTCATCCTTCTGTTATGCGAAGATTTTAGCTTAAAATAGCTTGGAAATAACTAGTCCAGGAAATATTTTCACATGGTAAGTTACTGTTCTGATAAGTTATCATTTATCACATAGCTTTCAATAGTGGAACAATGATAATAAGAATTGTGACCACACCATTAAGAATGATAATTACTTATACTTGCTTTATCTGTTTCTTAGCCAATAATTAAGAAAATGACTGAAATGAAGGTCGGTTTAGAATGAAGGTTATTAATTCCTCTATTCAGTTTTGCGATTTTTAGTTTTAAGGAGATTCTATTCAGATCTCTTAAAATATCCTGGTTGTGTTCTGAGTGAACAATATTTCTTTATCACCATACCAGTGTGAACAACATCATGTTTGGTCTTTCCTTGAAAATCGAGAGAGATTTTAAAGGTGCATAAAGTAGCTGATCTCGCAATTTCACGTATATCTCAATTGGCAAAAGCTATGAATTACAGACGGATTGTTTGAAAAACTTCAAAAGTCTTTTGTTATCAAATATTTAAGACAGTGTCCTTTGAGGACAATTTTCAGGAACCAGATAGTGCATAAATTTCAAAAACTAAATTTTAAATTGTGTAGCATCTTGCCTCCACTTCTCTTAATTTCTTAAATTTATCTGTTGTATAAATATTCTTTCTCAGTTTTTGAATAACTGTAATGTAAATAAAAATTTAGACGATAAAAAAGTCAGAGAAACTTCTCGGCAAAAATATTTAGCACGTTTCAAATAACTTAACAATTGTAAATGAAAATGAAATATACTAAATGAGATTTTTGAATTTAATTACGATTTTTAGCAAGCAATTGTTTCAGTAGCAATTAAGTTTGGATTGATATAATCATGCCGAAAGCTTCACTTCAACATAAGAATCAGAGAATTTCATCAAAGCTTCTTAACTGGTTCGCGGCCAATTCTTAGCCAAATCTTTTATTCCGTGACAGATATCTTTTTGGACCAAATTGGCTAATAATTCAGATATGCGAAGTAAGTGGATAACTGAAGGTTAACTATTTCCTCCACTCAACTATTAAAAATGTCCTTTTTTAAACGAATTTGGTATTCAAATTAGTGGAAATAACAGCATAAAATCGAGCGATAATAAGCAAAAAAATATTAACGGAAATTACAGTAAAAATGAAGCGACAATAAACACTCCAAACGCTAATCTTTATTGTATTACATTGAGACTGGGAGTAAAAGCTTTTGCGACCTCAAAAAAACTTCGATTTGATACCAATATGTTCTTAATTTATTATTAATGAAGAAATCTGTACTATTCCCTCGTTCTCACATCGGCTCATTTTATAATTTCGTAGCAGTAAGTAAAAAACAAACACAAATATTATTCTTCAATCCTCTAGCTGGAGCATCACACTTTGGGAGTATTGGAAAGGAAAAGTAATCTCTGCCTTTAGCTACTACTTTAACACATTAATTGCGAATTCTAATAACAATTCCTGGAAAGAAATTAAATTTACTTTTGTCAACAATCGTTATGATACTCCTTAAATATCATAAAACAAATTCAGTATAAGGTGATATGCTTTTGAGCAATTGTCATTCCTTGAAAATCGAAGTCGCCATACTCCATCAGACTGCTTCTTCATTTTAAAACTTATATTGCAACTATTTTTTGACAACCAACTAGGAGATCGCAGATGATAACTTCTTTGGAAATTCTCATTACCATCAGTGTTATAACTAAATGCCACTAAAAAACCACCAAATATTAATTTGAGTCGCGATAAAAAGATAATAGCCTGTTTCCCCGCTTAAAACGATACAAAATGAGATGATTACACTGAGATGAGTAAGATTTTCATTATCGATGAACAGAGGTAACTATTTATTTCATCTCTATGAAAACTTCCTAGAAGTGAAATTGATCTAATCTAAGCTACATCATTCTCAGTATTTTAAAAATTTCTGAACAGAACCTTAGTCACATAATGAATATAAAAGTGGCTCTGCAATAAAAAAAGGATTCTAACCTACATTAAAAAGAACATCAAACAACAAAATATATTTAATGTCTCCTTTGATTTTAATTAANAAAAAGAAGAGATGAAATTAAAAACATTTAAAAAAGAACATCAAACAACAAAATATATTTAATGTCTCCTTTGATTTTAATTAATTATTACCAAAAGAGATTAGATTTGTGTCTTTTTAACCTTTATTCTAGAGTAAAGAAAAGAAAAACACCTGGCGAATAGAGACTATCCAGGCAGATTACCCAGTTTTTCGATTAACCTTTCATAAATACTTACACCATTTAAAAAACACTCCTCGGTTATATATTCATTAGGAGCATGAAGAAGCATTGGTATTTTGTTTATTGGGCTAAACCCAATCGATCGTATTCCTTTCTAAATATGATAAAAGAATATTTACAATTTTCGAATAAAACAGGTAACAAATGAATCCACTAACAAGAATCCATACTAACAGAAAAAATTCAAAATCCATCAAACTTCAAAACGGTTAACTTGAGTCGTAAACTACTAATAAAACTTGCCTGAATATTCAGCGAATCAAATATGAGAGAAATGTAGAAATGACAACAGCAAACAATAGCAAACCTGTCTTAGAAAGCGAGAATCGGTTGATCCCGGAAAAACTTCTACTGATATCGAATAATTCCTCAACAAAAATTTATTGAAATGTGCAAAAAGACTAAACAGGCAAAAATTCTAATTGCCAGTGGAAAGAGAATCGAGAATAGAATATTATTTAAACAGTTAAATCAAAAAGCGTACAACTGTTTGAAGACTGACGAGAATGCGCACCACCATGGATCGTCATCTGTTACTGGAGTCATAGCTTTAATCCTTGTATTCTGAAACGGTGTCATATAGAGAAAATTTGAAAAGCGATAATTAATCAGAAAATAACTCCTTTAAAATGCTAATATGTAACAGTTAAATATTCCTGTATACCTTTACAAAACTATAAGTTACACCGCTGCCAGCATCCGTACACCATTTACCAATTTGATTTTCCAATGCCTAAAAATGATTTTTTTGTAATATTACAATAATATAAAATAGTATAATGAAATACTAAAACTCAGCATGAAATACAAAAAATAAAAACAAAATACCCGTACTAAAACTTGTCAATTTTCAAAAAATAACTTTGATGAAAATAATCACACCAATTCTTTATTTCTCTACCTGAAAGTTGTAAGTTGGTGGTACTCGAAGGTCGAACCCTGAAAAGATGGATGGATGATTTAGATAGTTGGCATAGTAAGATTTCTCTTGTTAAACAACAATTGCTGCTAGACATGATCTTATGGAAGGTACTGATGTACACAATATAAGCCCTTTAATAGTATGCTACTAGCACTTAAGTTTACTAAGGCTTAAAATGAAACTTACACACTTTGATCTCAGCCGGTAAAACATTCATTTGAACTCCACCCTAGAATTTTCGTTTAATTATTACATTACTACTCTAGAATTTTTCCTGCCAATAAGTTGTTCATTTCAATTTATCACGAAGTCGCATACCTATAGATATGAGTATTGATACCTGTCAAGCTATGATACCTGGCTGATTCCTGCAGAGGGAAAAAAATATTATTATAGTAAATCTTTCCATTAAATGATGAAAATCAATAAATACTTCAATCTTTGTTAAATTGACAGAGATAACATCGGAAGGTTTTAAATCGCTGTTCAATTGAAGCAATATTTTTTGTTCCTCTCTGAATGTCATAAAACTGTTGATTATTCTTTGCTGAAAAAGCATAATAAACTCACTGTAATGTTAAATTAAGGAAATTACACGCTATTATGTTTGTAATGCAAAGACACTGCCACATATTCACTAGATTTTTCAGGACTATACTGTGCACAACCATATTTAATGAATTTCTATCCAAAAGCACTTCATGACTTTAAGTTGCAAATGAACTGAAAACTAAACTTTACCAATTTTTCACTTGCAGTATTTTCGATCAATTGAGAGCCATGTCCCGATTCTCCTTTGCAGCTTACAACGATCCCTCAAAAAAAAAAAACATTTTATAACTACATTAAACTGTCATTAACAATTACGTTAGTTAGTTTAATTTTCGGCCACACTAAATCATAAAATAATTGCTAGTTAATTATTTAATCTCAGAATACTTGAAGAATTTGCTACAAAACATACACCATGGACATCTTTCAGCATAGTATACTTTGAATGACTCTTCTTCTGTAGGCAGTCCTTCATCCAAAACGAATGCAACATTTAATTTCATGAATACTTGATCGTTTGTAAATTTCTCCATTCCATCTTCGCCACCTATTTCTTCGTCTGGAACTACTGTTGCTTTGTTTTTCTGGTGATAACACAAAAGGTTAAACTGAAATCGGACCTGGACCCCATACAACATGTATTGTTCGTAGAAAGTTTGGATGACCATTCCTGAATAAGCGCCGTAACGCCTCAACGTACTGAATACCAATGGATTTCATATCTTGAGCACCACGACCATAAATTTTTCCGTCTACATCTTTTATTCCAGCAAAAGGATCGAACTTCCAACACTCCTGTATAGAAACATCCAAAATGAAACCTACTTCCAAAATTGCTGGAAGAGTAATCAAAAAAAAAAAAAAAAAAAAAACGCATATCCGTCAAGACTTTTCCATAAAAGAAAGAATTGTTTCATACTTTATTAGGCGCAGGAACAACATCGGTATGTGAATAAAGCATTATGGATGGAAGTGATTCGTCACGACCCCGTAAACTCATGATAATAAATGGTTTACCTGGTACACACTAAAAAAAGTCATATGTACTGGAAATAGTTATATGTACTCCGAAATAAATGAACAAAAATTAATATGGAACACATCACGTCACAGTTAACGAATCAGACATTTTCTTTGACCATGCATTCCATGTGAGAATTCTGGGCATCTTTCCGAGAAAAGCAGATTTAACGATGGAAATGGATAGGTTGTCTCTTTTAACTTAAATGGCAGTAAAAATTAATCAATAAACTATCTCAAACATTTCAGAACCAGTGGTGATAAACATATTTGTAGATTACACACTGCTTCACCTCTTGAAGGAGTTTTTGTACGAACACGGAATTGCAAACAGTGAGAAAAAGACATATATTTCTCAAAAATAGACAAACCTCGTAAACGGATCGTTCGAAATTTAACCCATCCACTAAATCAAATAAAAACGTGGCACATTTTTCTGAAATCATTTTCTTGAAGGACTTTTCTCCCTTCTCCTGATTCCCCCTTTATAGCACAAACAGAAGAAATTTCAATCTCATACTGCAGGCCAGACAGAACTGCTTATCAATATGCTTTGACTCTGAATGACATGACGTAAGCAGGTGGAAATCTTAAAATCGGAAAACCAAAATAAGCAAAAGTCTGACTTACAGATGGTTTCTATGAAATGCACATATAACCTAGACATACACATTTTTCACAACGAAAATTTTCAGAGTATATTACGAAAATCGAAACCATATACCTTTAAATGAAAAACACCTCTAAAATGCTGATGGATTCCGTAAATTGAAAGTCAAACGAAAGTTAAGGAATAAACAAACACTGATAAAAGCCTTTCACACCACAAGAGCAAAAATCAAGAATTAGTTCGTTAATGAGAAACACATATTTAACAAACATTACCGTAATCAGGTTTAGGATGTGCCGTATCAATGCATAAATATTTCCGGAAATGTTTCACTGCAATATCTTCCTCATTTTCTGATTTTGCTGTTGCAACACTCATCCTGAAGATTAAAATATTTGGAATGCAATGAGAACGGCTGAATTGAATAATCACGCAACAACCTCAGTTTACACTCACATATTGTGAAAAAAAGTCAAAATACTTCGATAAAGAGCACAATTTAGAAAGAACAGAACACTCCCTGGTCGTATAAATGGTGCTTTTCGAAGTGATGAAAATAACAGTACTTTTCTATTTACAATTACTTAAGAAAATCATAACAAACAATCAAGGTGAGGGAAGCAGAAAACAGTGAAGAAATGAATCATACTTCAGCTTAACTAGATTTTATCAGCACAACAGCACAACAACAGAATACAGGGAAATACCATTTAATATTTTACGCATAAGCAAGATTTTTGTGACAAAGATGTGACATAAAAGAGTATATGATGTGATATAAGAGAACTTGTGATGTGAGACTACGCACAAACCCGACAACGTTTTCAACTGACATTTACAAATATGCAACGAAATAAGAAATCGCTGTCTCAGACAGTTCATTTTTAATTGGGTCATTTTTAACGAGAGAGACAAAGAGGTTGGACTAATTGTGGTAATGTCAAGTAAGAGGAAAGAAAGAATATTGTGGTAATG
>RCAB01000285.1:0-82056 GCA_003640385.1 Setaria digitata
TAATAATAATTGATAATAATAGTAACTGATAATAATAATTGGTAATAGTAACTGATAATAATAAAAATTGATAACAATAATAATTGTTAATAACAATAACTTGATCGATTGTAGTACCTAATGTTAATACCTTAGCTTGTGAGACTGAACATGTTGAGGTATTTGGAATGTTTATTCGTTTCAGAATATAACTTTGTCATTAGGTCTGCCTGCTAATTATTTGGCACTGGTATCAGCACAAGCATTGCTATCCATGTTTGTGTCTTAGTTCAGCTTTCATCATTAAAATTTGCAAAATCTTTTAAGTTACCCTTCAAGAAAAAAAATCAACGTATCACCGATAATGCGCTAGCGTGTAGTGGTTATTGCCTAGGTAATAATTTTCATAGTCCGACAAAAACTCCAAAAACATAAGAGGTTTTTTTTCTATTTGTAGTAATGCACGAAGTATGTATCTCCGTTTGTCCTCCTCATTTTTCAAACAAGCTATTTTCCCTAAAAAGAGAAATAAAGCGGAGAAATAGTCTTGGGAACAGGTGACCTAAAGAATATGATCTCGAGTTCCATACACATGCAAGTAGCTGTCGAGAAGCACACACCTGTGATGCAGTGTTCTGTGAGAAAGTCTGAAAGATATGCTTACGAGTGGATGGAACTGTTGAGGGAAGGTCGGATTAAGCAGTTGAGAGGTCAGGAGGTGAAATGAGAGGGAAGTTTGAAAATAAGGAAGACGTTACAGCGTCCAGCACTGCTGACTAAGCCACGTTTGCATTTCTCAACAGACAAAAAATTCAGTGAAAGCTTGCGAAGTAATCCGATAGCACAGCGAAACTTTGACTTTACACTCTCAGACGACGGTTTTCTTGATCTCGCCTCCCGGAACTGTCACTGTCAACGATGTCAACCATCTCGGTGTCACACCGACAGCACCGCGGTCTTTGCTGTTGCAATATATAGTCAAGATATAGCCAGACTACCTAGCACTATGACTAGAACTGCTATGTCCAAAGAGTCTATCGATTACTTGACACGGGACGCTTAGTGACCGGGAGGCTGTTGGAATGACCTGAATGGTTGGAGGATGAACGAAGTGGCCTTCGAGTGTCTCCCGACGAGTCTCGAGATCACTCGGGAGTGGAGGAGAGGAGAAGCCGAATGCAGGCTCCTCTCTCCCCCGCCTCCCACTCTCCCACGCCTTCCACCGCGTCGTCTCCTCCCGACCTTTCCTCCCGTCCATCGATACTATCGCCAAGCAGGTGCGAGAGAATGGCTCGCTCTTTCGCTCCCATTCCCATTTCATCGATCTATATCCATTCCTTCTTTCCTCCGCACTACTTTCTCGCCCTCTTCTTTTACCCTGGAAATTATTGATTACTTTGATGTTCCGAAGCACTTGTCGACCGATCGATCCATTGATTGGCGGATCGACCATCCATTGATTGGTGGATCGACCCGTACCTCACTTTCCTCATTTCTTTCGCCCGCAAGGAGTGATATTCCCTAGCCCAGTAGCACTTAGTATTTATTGATCGATCGGTCGATCTCTCAGTGTGCCATTCCCTGAACAGTCCGTCCGATCATTAATTCCCCTTCCCCGCTCTCGCTGAACTCTCAGCAAATTGGTAGAAACTTTAGCGGTCATCGGGGGGCCGCCTTTCTCTCCTCTCGATCAACATTAACATTAGAATATAATTCCCGATCATGTTGAAGAACTCGACTGGGCTGCATTAAATTCTTAGAATGTCATCTGCATACATTACCGCACTTCGTTATTATTTACTTGAGATAATAAATAAGAAACAGATTTCCTGAACAATCCGGAAGTTCAACCAATTAGAGCTCTCTCACGGTTCAAACGTTTCTCAGATGATCGTTTACTGTATTTCTCGCTAGATGAAGTCGTATGTTTCACGCATTCCATGTAGATTGTGGTATTTTTCCAGTAACCTAATGGTATTTTGGAATGATTTCCGGCATCTTACAGATATGTAAGGGTAATATTATGTTGGTAGCATTTATAAGACACTGCAAGTTTATTTTCCCTAGCGCAACTTTGAATCCCACAAACCTACCTCATATTTTCTTGCCTAGCGTTTTAGGTCCCATCTGTTACTACCTTTTGGATATCCTTTATCCTACTCGTGTTGTCTATTGAACTCGTGTTCAAAAGTGCTTGATTTTAAGGAAGCAATGGACGAAGGACCGTCATCGTCATCGGAAAACCCAAATCCAGGCATTTCAATGTGCTCGGATGAAATAGCACCGGCAATTCTTAGTACCAGCGGCACGTGGCTACGACTTTCCATGCCGTATTTTCCGAAGAAGAGTGTGGTTTGGCGTTATTTCGATCTCTATGAATCGGATGGGTACAGTCGGGCTGATACGGAGAGGATTGTCAAATGTCGTCTGATGAGTTGTATGCGGAAGGAACTCCGTTTGGATGCGCAGTCATCCACCAAGGGGATGTGGGAACATCTGCGTAACAAACATCCCGACGAGGCTTTGAAATGTGAAAATGGTTCAATAGCTCCTCAGGAAGAGCGTAAGTTGTTTTCCTTATAACAACTGTAATAACTCTGGTTTTTTTCTTCTCTAAGATATGAGGTAGCATCTTTTTCCATGTTGTAATTTTGCTAAAAGGGTAGGCATCTGACACTTAGTTTAATAGTGAGTCCAAATCTGGCCATTCTTTTGTTATGATCGCGTAACTGGAAAAAAATGACATGAATTTCATTACGTTTCCAGCGGAATGATATGAACAGCGCTTAAAGGCACAGAAAGTTGAGTTATTGCCTATTTCAGTCCTTTATTATTTCTTTACATTTAACTTGCTTATAGATTACACTGTTATCCTCAACCTATCCTATCATATTTTCTTTTGTAGCAAACAGTGCGGGAGGAATGGAAAGTGCAGCAGTTGCATGTCTGCAGGTATTCGCTGCTCCCAGTCGCCCTATATCTGATGTCTATGCACCATACTCCTCACTAGCCGATGAAAAAAGGTACGAAACAATCCATCGGTTAATTGGAAAACTGTTAGAAAGTATGCAAGAATGTCAAGATCGGGTGCATATCAGCGAACAGTACAGCTTGCTTTCATTTGCCGATTATGCCCGATTGCTTGGTAAACTTCCTTGTATTTCCATAATTGTTTATCTCCATTTTACTAACACCACTAATCAACTTATTCAGTTCTCTGTTATTACGGTCGCTCTTCGCTTTTTTGTTCCAAATGATTAATTCCGTTCAGTGACATCAGTTTACTCGATTTTTTGTTTCTTTTTTATAAATTAAATAGTTGCCAGTATGCTTCTTCATGTGACAGTAAGTTGCTGTTTGCAACTGGACAAAAATATATATTAGATGAACCTTGTCCTATATGTCCTTGCTTAGAAAACGTGATTTTACGACACACCAACGGAATAGAAGTATTCATCAGAACTTACTATTATAGCTGAAAAGTAAGGTCTTTGTAAGACCTTATAATTTAAGAAAAATTCTATACCTTGCTTTATTTTATTTGATTCTTTTTTGACGTTATAATTTATTACTTACCTTTATTGATTGCTTTCTTTTTGATTTTCTAGTTTTGTGGTCTTTTTTTTGCGTTTTTTTTTTTTTTTTTTAATGCTTTTTACACTTTGTTTTACAGCCAAAGCCAAAACAACAACCCAATTTGTGTGCCGCGAAGCACCGTTATTGTTGCCGGAGCCAGGAACAATAGTCATATACGATAGTAAAGACAATGGTGAACAGGATTCGGATATGTTGCAGGTGCCGTCTTGGAAAACTTGAGTTGACCTTTCTTTATATTATTCTGTACCGTGGACTATCGTCAGTTAAAAAAAAGCCAAGCTTATTTTTGTGTTTCACATTATCCATCCCAGTAGGACAAGAAAGTCTTCATGTTTAAAAAGTTTTCACATGAAGGTTATACTTTTGATCATATATTGTGTTGTAGATACGTGAACATTTGAGGCAAGATGGCTATTCATTCGATAATAATGACAGTGGTTTATTGCCAGATAATTTGTACATAACACGGTTTTTCAGTGGGAGTGGAGACGATTTTGAAGATGGCCGAATCATGTATTTTCTTACTTATTTGATTCGTGAATTATGGCTTTAATTTCAAGTCAGTTCATAATACTGATAAGGTGCAATTAAACCTTAAACGATAATTAATTAGTCTGTTGGAAAGAATCTATGAAATTACGTGTTGTGAAAGACACATTTCACAAGTCGTTTTTCATCAACTGTTCTTAGGGAAATTAGATTGCAGGCGATACGAGGTTACTACTACATATGAGGATGCAGGTTACGTTTTGTTTCATTACGTTAAAGGTACGAAATACGAAATTGAATCAAGGCGAAGTACTGGTGAAATACCTGTTTACTGCTACAAACCAAGGGCGCCACGTTTGAAAAGGGTAAGTTTCAACCCGAAGTCAGTGGTTCTTTATCCATATTTTTCGAGGACTTTTTCCGATATCCTTTGCATTCAGTGTTAGTGATTCTAAAAAATGATTGGCATGGAATGTTTATAGAAATAGTTATATTCGTGAAAGCGCTACCATGTGGATCCTACACTAAGCAACAACTATGATTGTAAATGAAATCTAATGGTTTAGAAAGTAACATGTCATTAAACATTTATCTTGGTCTTATTTACTTTTAATTTTAAGTATCATTCAGGTCGATGAAAACAAGAGAAAAACAGATGTCACGTCGAGTCGTGGATCGCCAGTTTCACATCTACCGGTAAAAATTAGGCGGAACGAACTGGATGGGTTACAAGCTATTGCTGGATGTTTACCACCAAGTTTCCAGTCATTTTTAGAAAGCATTAAAGTGGAAACAGATAAAGATGAGAATTTGGATGGTATGGATTTGTCTTTTGAGGAAAACTTGGAAACTGTTGGGAATGAAGTGGATGATTCACAAATTGAAGATAGTTGCGTCAGTATTGGTGGATTCTTGTCTTCTTATCCCACTAGAGATCTGAAGCAAACGCTGAGCCCACATGATGTTAGGACCGATACAAAAGTGGAAAAACGTGTCATGAATATTCTGAAAAAAGCAGTTCGCGATCAGCGTCGAAGTAAAGTCCATTATCTGGCTCGAAGAACGAAAAGTGTGAATTGGGTGAAAGTTGCAGATGAGTTGCAGAAAAAAGCAGTAATGTTGGCTGCTGAAACAAGTAATGGTGATGCGGTGCCAAGAGAGGATATAGTAACCCGTGAGTTTGGGGGAAAGGAGGGGAATGATTGTAGTAAAGATGATGACGATGATGGGAATGGTAATGGTAATAATGATTACGATAGTAGTAATGAACCTGAAAATAATGCTGCCCCAAACTATGATGATTCATCGAGCTGTGATACCCAGTTACCGAATATCCCAGAGAATAATAATATATAGATCCTCTGAGAATGTACAAAAAATAATTTCATGAGAATGTACAAAAAGTAATTTCATGTGGTCCTTATTCAGCCATTTTTGAGCATTACCAAAAAAATGTTTTTAGGGATTAGATTGGATGTAGACTACAGTTTGATAATTTTTTGTTATGTTTCAATTTCCGAAGTTTTGACCATTTTGGTGGACATGTTGATATTGTGTTTTAGTTTTTTTCTTTTTATTTTTTATTTTTTATTTTTTTTTTATTTCTCTCTTCCTCTCCCCTCCACCCCTCCTACAACCGTAATGAAGCATTTCCATATAAATTTGGTTGGTATTCGGAAAGTGTTGGATGCTGTTGGTTGTTTAAAAATGTTTGAAATTCCACTATGCTGTATTTTAGTAGAATTCAACTTAAATCTAGTCATAATCGATCTTTCATCTATTGTTCGTCGTCAAGATCTTTTTCCGAAGTCAAATTTTGTAAACAACCTGTTTGCCGCTAGCATCCAAACTGCTTTCCACTGAAACTTGCTACTGTTTTTTCCAGATGCTAGATTAATCTCGTTTTGGCATAATGGAACTCGTAAGAAAAGCCTGAAAATATTTAGAAAAGATCAGAGAGTTTAGCAACAAGAAGTGCATTTAGGACATGATGACAAATGTAAAGTTGCGAGCAAGTAGGATGAATAACATTTTTTGTTTGCTCGGAATATTTTAATCGTCAAATTAACTATTTTACTTGCCTGACGTCGTTTTTTTGCACTGTTCATTGACATCTGCATGGTCGCTTGACTCTCATGGCACTGATCCTATTAGTTAAGCGCCAGAAATTTCAAGTGTGTCCTGGAAGATGAAATACGCTCATTGCTTTTCTGAGGTTAGTGGTGGATGTTCGTGTCACATCTCATCGCACGACTTCCACTTATTATAAATAAAACGGGTAAATTGTATGTAATACTCTACCGAGTCTACTTTTTCCTGAGGTCCTACTTAATTCTTGATGTTTTTAGGAGTTGATTTCATTACAACTCTGAGGACTTCCTTACTGTGTATTATTAGGTGATGTGGCATCAAATGATCCCATGAAGTAGTTTAATTCATTGATTGCTTCCGACTGAGTTGCATGAGCGAGCATACATCTTCATTTTGCTCTCTCAGTTTTCTAACGTTTTATCAGATTTATGTGGAGACAGTTCATAAGTGACGCGGAATATTTTCCTGGTATCACTTTTCTTAACAGTGATGAACCGTGTATTTGTAGGAAGGACATCAAATGATGAAAACTCCGTATATTCTGTTAGATTATATGGTGCCATGTAACACTATTCAAATGGTGTTGAACTTTTTAATGCTCCTTTTTGCTTATTCTTATTGGTCTCAGAGTTTTTTCGTGTTTCTCTGCAGGTATTCAGGGAGGTTGTGTACTCTCTGCCCTTATATTTTCTGCAATCAATGAACTGATCTCAGTACCGGTGCCTATATGGTATGACGGTCCACCAGTGATCTAATCTACAGGTTACAGTCTAGGCTCCTTCATTTTTTTCACAGCCTGAACGCGAAATGGCTTTTTTGCCATTGAAGTGTAGAAATTATCTATCTTCTAATCAGTGCTACTTACTACTGGAGGGTCTAGTCATGCGACATCATTTATGCAATTTGATTTTGTTTATAAGGTAATTAAACACAATGGAGGAGTCAATGTTCTCTATCTACAGGTTTAATTTTTGCGCAAACATCTTTGTACTGAAGGTTTACATGTGTCATATAAAGCAATTCTACTTGCAGCAAGTTTAGTCTCACAGTTTTTGTTTGTCTTGTATTTCGCATTTTTTGTTGTACAGTACCGAACCGTGAATACCACTTTTTGTTTTGTTGCCAAAATAAAAGGTAATGCCATCCTTCTACCCTAGCTCCATTTCAAAACACTAGCAATAGTCGTCTCATTTGATTTGTCGCTAAACAGCCCCCACTTAATGTATACGTAAAAGTGCTGAATGAAAATTGTTTGGAAACTCAATTCACTCCCATATAAGTAAATTTGTGATATGACACAAAATTACGGTAATAGAGTCGGCACTTCTGTAATCCTAAGGAAGATAAAAATAAAACCAGCAGAAGTGACATCTCATGCAGTGCTCTTTCACTAAGCTATTTAAGAAGTTCACATCTAGAAAGTTTCGCACTTCAGAAGAAAAAAAAAAATGCTTTTTGCTTAGTCTGCCGGTGTAGACATTGCACCATTAATACAACCCTGACTAAAAGTACACTTGGATCAAGACAGTGGGACGTGCCGTGACAGCGATCTCATTTTCTTATATCGAAAGCTTATTCTCCGACAAGTTTGTTTGGAAAGTGCTGATTCCAACTTCCACATTGTCAAATTTCCAAATAGGAAAAACAACAGAACTTAAACTGAAGTACTGCTCAACAGCATACTCTTAATGTTAGAGATTCTAATTGACTACCATATCAAACCTGTAAAAAAAAAACTGTCAAAAAAAGAAAAAAAAAATCAGACTACAATCAAAACTTGGATTAGTGATATAATTAAAAAACTTCTATTTTATTGGATTGTAATAAAATTTTCAAGGTTCCGTTTTTGGCTTGCAGATAACGCCGAAACCAAAGGTAGGAAAACTATGCTGGATCAGACAAGGGATACTGAAACTAATTTAGACAATTCTCAGATCCCATTATAATCATAATGTGACATTTTTGAAATAAAAATTTTCTAGTGGTGTCTTTCACATTAAATGGTCTTGTCTATTTTAATCAGAACAAAACATGTTTAGTACTGATTTTATTTTGATTGCTTTTATTGCTTTTTTATCTTCCGTAATCTTTTCTCCACTGGCTGCCTGATGTTCGTCTGTCGCAGATGTGCAGTGAATAAAACAGCTTGAGCCCAACCAGCATACGGTCCAAATTTTTCTTGCCAAACAGCAACTGAAAACTTTTTATATGATCTATGCTGGAAGGAATCTAATGTACAGGACATGTTCACTTTAGTACAGTTTAAATTAAAGTTCATAATTTCATTTCTTTTTCAATACTTGCGCTGTCTAGTTACGAGTTTATATATATATATATATATATAAATTTCTCAACCTTATATATATATATATATATATAAGGTTGAGAAATTTTCGAAAAAAAAGAAAGAAAAAAATTGAATTCTACCAATTTGCTGTCGATGCTTCGCTTGTAAAAATTTTCCCCATGGTACAGTTTTCAAATAATTTTCTGTTGTAATTTGTATTGTATGAGTATCAATTGGTACGACAGAATGCATATTTAGTCCCATCAAACATATGCAATCTGCAACCTTTAAAAAGCTGGGTTATTATAATGTGAAGACAATGGACAGATCTGAACAGCCAAAAACACTTTTCACGACTTTTGGTTCTCAACATTATGCAGTTCTCACATGAATTACATCCTAACATGGCTTTGTGCAGAAGAAAATTATTAAGAACTGGATATGAATCTTTTTATTTATCTGAATGCGATGTCACGAAAATGGACGAAAATGGAAAAGAATAAAATATGTAGAACTTGCCTTCGCTCCAATTCCTCGCATTTTTTGAAGTTCTTCCGCAGCATATTCGTAAGTACTTTTCGATAAATTTTTTAGAAACTGTTCACCATCATTTTTCTGTATTGAAAAACCATAGATATAAACAGCTCAAGATTAGCGAAAGCACGAAATCTAAAAAGTTCTCGAAAAACCTCACTTAATATGGAGATCTATCACTTATTAACTTTTTCGAGTCCATTATTACTGGAAAAAATTACGAGAGTTTTCGAAGCAAATGCAATATTTGGGGCACGATACCCGAAACCATGGGATCGCAAAACTGTTTCCAGTACAGGATCATCAGCCATACGTTTTGGATCAGCAAAGTCATAGAATATCTTTATGCCATCTGGAAAAGCCACATTAATGCTTTCACCATAGAGCTCACACAATGTCTGAACCATATCTGAAATTACAAAATACCGATTTTTGGATCCTCTAAAAAGTTTCACATCAAAATATTCTTGCGAAATAAATGAGCAGTTTCATTTATATGTACTAAAAGAAAATATTAACGACAGTTCATTTATATTCAAATGCATTATGATTACTTGTTCACACAGTATGAAACCAGGAGATCAAGTGAAGCGTACTTGTGATACGCCGAATATGATTATTAGCAGAACAAATGAAAGCGAAAACAGTTTCCAATGGATCTTGTCGAAGAATACGAATCCCTTCTAGTTTCACCCGATGATTCTCCAAAAGATCAGCGAAATGCTTGTCCTTTTCGGCCCAGAATTTATATAGTGGCACTAGTTCGATATCAAGCTAAAGCAGATTATTTTATACAATCAAATTTTTAACTGGAGGATGAAATGAAGCCATTGGGTTCTATATTTAAAGATCTGTAACAGTCACTTTAAAAAATGTTAAAAATCCACGACATAAATTTTACGTTCATAATTCTTTATCTTATCATATTTATCGTTTCATCTTAATTTTGAAAGTCTATCATTTAATCTTTTTGTAATTTGCTAAAAAATTTTAATGTACAAACATCAAACTTGAAATGCTTGCCAAGTCTAAACACCGCAATCCCCTACGTAACTTCAAAGATAAAAGAAAACAAAAGTACTGAGTGGTAGACTCAACTAGCCTGAAAATAATCCCTAATAACATCGAAGTCACTGCCACGAGCTTTTGGAAATTTCGCCAACACGTCGTAACCTAACCAGTCGTCATTCTCTCGCCATATCTTCCACACTCGATGCTTAGCAACTCCAACGAATACTTCGTTTGATAACGGCGAGATATTTTCATTAGTGTTTGTTAACAACTTTTGCCATCTGGAAACTGAAAAAACTGCGACAACAAATTTTAATAACAGAAATAAATATACAGTTACTTACACGAGCACTGCACTAATTTATTGTTAGACTGTAACTACCTTTCATAACTATTTTGCGAGCTACTCCGAATACAAAAAAGATTACACTTAATTGAAAAGCAGAAAAATCTGGTACGACAGTTTCCAGAGATCGATAGGAATTAATTTGATTGGTGCATAAGTTTTCTAATTTCAGAAAATCCAATTTCACATTTGAAAATTTTCAATAAGTTCTCTTTAACGGTAATAATACTAATTGATCAGAGATATGAGATCAAACATTTCAAATGCTGATGTTTTTCTCCAGTGGTCAGCACGATCATTGTTCATTTTATTAGTTTTTAAAATATTTTGTTTTAAAAATATTCTGTTTAAAAACAAAGAACATGGAACATTTTTAAAATAAAAAAGTCATATTTAAAATCGAAAGCAACAGTGTCGAGGGACCAAAAACATAATTGATGGAAGGAAGTTCATTCAAATAAAAATAATACCTGAATGACTGGCCGCTCAACAGTACCGCTCCGAGATTCAATTCTTCCTTTGAGCATTTCAGTCTCGGCATATAAACCAGTTCAAGATAAAACAGTAAATCAAATAAGTAGTAGCGAAAGAAGAAAAATCAAAAGCTAAAGTTAAGTGGCGAAAAAGTTAGGTCACCGTACGAGTCAACTTCTGAGGATAATAAAACAATTTCAAAATTATGGTTAGGAAGCTTCGGATTCTTGTTATTTCTTTTTAATCTCTATCTCGGACGTATTTTCCTATGACTCTCATTGCTTCGTCTACTCTCCTATAATAATTAAATTAATTTATATTTCTGCTACAATACTACACCACTTTAATCGTTACTGGCATTAAGGAAACGTTAAACATTTCGAAAGGATATTCACGCAACCCTGCGAAGTTTACATTCTGAATTTATTTCACCACCCACTGTCATTTATTCACTCACTTGTATAACAAGTACACTATAAAAGATAATCCATTCTGCTAACAAAAATCTCCTAGGTCCCTCGGACATACCGGTGCACCCACTCATCTAGTTGGTAATTCCCGGGCTCTCAAATATCCAAGCAATTTTCCGCTGCATCATATAACGCTTTAACGACTGCAACAGCTCGAATAGAACGGATCGTGGGGTTCTGTAGGCGGGCGGTCGTAATCGGTAGGGAGCGCGCGCGCGCGAGCGCACGTACAGTTGGCTTGGGTTGTGCGGAAGATATGGGGGGCCACGTTTTCGAGGATTACGGACCGCGCTGCTGTAGCATAGTAGCAGAGTTATAATGTGGGATGAACTGCAGGTCACAAAAGATGTGCAGTAATGCCAGCAGCGGCCCGGAAGAAATGCCCTGAGAGGAAGGCATTCGCGGCAAGGAGTAGAAGAAGAAGAAGGGTTCGACGAATGGCGCAACAATCTGAACTGCTCGACAGCTTGGTGGGAGAGGGTGACTCTCGATCAGGTGAGTTACTGCTAGGGCGGCCCTTCTGCTTGCAGGGAGCATGGTGGGGATGCCAGTTTGCAACCGGGGGACTGATAAAGTCGAGAATCGTGTTGAAGAGGTCGATCTGATCACCTTAAGCTCCTGTTCTTGCCTTTACGATTCTTCTGCAAGTTAGGTGACTATTATTTCAGCGACTGAGTCTGTGTACATTCTCAGTGCATGTGTTCATAAATACCGTTTAGGATCATTTCCGCATTCATTCGTGTTCTAAATTTTCTTTCAACAAACTACAGTTTTAGAGATCCTTCGAAAGTTGCTGAAACATGAACAGCGTGAAACTCCACCACGTCTGGTACGAATTTTTTCTTCTTTTGTTTATTAACGAGGGAATTTATTCAAAATCTTCTATGTAGCAAGTCGGAATAGTGAAATTTATTCTGCTTGGGTGTGGATGCTGTGAAAGCTGGTAACAAACAAGAAAATAAGGCGGAAACGGATTCACTCAGATATTTAACATAAATTTGTGGGGTCCTGTTTAATTTTTCTGTGTATATTTTCCTATTTTTTGTTCTTTTTTCAGTCCCCAGCAATCGATGGTCTCTCGAATGATCCTACTGCTTCTACAGATAACAGTGACAACAGCAATCTAGATACAAGGAAACCATCCTTATTGCTTCCGAAAAATAGCGATGATAGTCAAGGATCACTGTTGGATAGGAAGGACGAAGTTCAACGACTGCTTTCGAAAGTGAGGGTTTCAAAATGGTGAAATGCTGCAAAGCTTTTTTAAAGTTTGTTGAGCTTTTTATGTCGACTACTATGTCGCAAATTAAAGTATGAATGTTGTATTATAAGGGCTAAATATAATGTTAGTTTCACAAAGCTGTTTGTTGGAACGTGGGTGTATTGAAAAAAACTTTCACTTCGTTCAACACTCGTTTTGTTTCGATAACAAGTATTGTTATAGATGCATGGGTTGAACCTCGTAATTTTGCTGAATGTTAGATATATCCTTATTCATGAAAGGATTATTCGATTTTTGATCTCTGTCGATGTGGTATTCTATAGTCTGTATTTGAACGAAAATGTCAGAAACCTGTTTAAATTTCAGACTGCTGAACAAGAAATGCCACATCTCGACAATCAGTGTCAGAATGCCGCATGTGGTAAAGTTCCAGTTTTTAAATTAATGGCTTTATATAGTCCGGATAAGGCATATCTTCAGAACTACTACCCCGCCTTCGTACTCCAACGGTGCAGTACGGCTGTAATGATAAAGTATGAATCTGCCACAGTTACAAGTCGATAAGTTTGAATGGATTCCTATCCGGATCTGAACGAAATGTGGTGCTTTAGATAAAGGAAAATCTCGATTTTAAGAACGTTAAATAATGCCTGCCGAGAATCTTAAATGTAAGTCGCAAATCAGTTAACACTGCGAAGAAAAATTGTAGGACAAGACAATGGTACTGATCCTGAATCAGCAGCAACATCGTCAGTACATTCCGATGATACTCCACCCCGTCTGACTGCTGCACAAGTTGTAAGTTCTATCATAATTCACTTGAATAACGTGAGCAAAGGGTTTCCATTGCGACGCTCTGTGTCATTCGGGATTAATTTGATTTATAAGAATCATCTTGATATAATTTGAGTATTTTTTACTTAAAAGGAAAGGAAACTTTTAAGTAAGTTTATAACATCTTTTCACTCGTTGTTCCACTTTTTTTCCATAAGCAATCAATGTTCAGAGCTCATCATTTTCATCAAGTCTTATGGATGGGGAAGAAAGCCGTGGGGAATACTGCGACGATAATGCTTCTCCTCCACCTCTCGACAAATATGCATCGTCTGCGTCGTCACCAGTAGTTCCTGGATCCAGACCGAGAGATCCAACAGTATGGACTTTACGTCTTAGACGGCGTCCGCTTCATGGATCCTTGCTTAGCACCGCTTCTGAAGCTGGTCCTTCAGTGAATAAAAAGAATTGTTCAGAGGCGGACTGGGCAAATAGGTTGGCTGAAGTACTCGGCGATTTGCATCCCAGTCAGCTAGTGCTTGCTAAGGAAACTATTCACTCAACGGTGGTTAAAATTTTGGCTCAAGAAATCACTTCCGATATATCATGTCTTATGAATCTGATTGAAAACCAAGATCGCCGCGCTGCTGCTTTCGAGCGAGTTCTTAAGGATCTGAAGAAATTTAAAGCTGATTGCACTTATGATTCCGCTCTCTAACTGTATGCTATTGATTTGATTTGATTCACAGGTTTTTTCTGTATTTTTGGCAGTGGGTTGATTAGTAAGGTGTCGGTTTTATTAGGGATGCATGGTAAAGTGAGCTGAATTCGAGATAGTTATTTCATTATATTTATTCATTCATCTCTAGCTGTTTTGTCAAAAATTTATTTAGCCGCCAGTTGATCACCGGAAGGAATTGTAGTTCATGGTTTTACTTTTTCGTGATTATCTGTCACAATGTACAAAAAGAGTTTTTCATTGCATAGGGTTGAAGCTTACAAGTAATGTTTGCTACCTCAAATTGTTTTATTTTCTAAGTGATGTCTAAAACTGTAATAGAATTGTACCATTGCATCCTAATAATATCGAGGCTGTAGTTCAAATCAGTAAATAATTTCAAATGTTCGAATGCTTTCATTACTTTCTATCCCTTTTCTGTTTCTTAACTCAGGAAACAACAGCTTTCCTGGTGATGTAAGCCTCTTTATGCAATTGTAGTACCATAACTTGGAATGCTATGTATTTTAGATATATTTTGTTATAATACTGTACTTACGAGGTTTAGCGCAGTTCTTTGAAAATGTGATATGCAATGAATGAGGGTTTGTTTTCATCTCTGTTCATTCGTATTCATTTGACTTTCCGTATGATAACTTTAGCTTTATCGATGCTTCCATATGAAGTACAATATTTTAAATTTTACAGGATATTTAGCTTGTTGTAGATCCGTTTCGGAGCGGTGCAAATCATATTGCAAGAAATATTTTTTTTTTTTTTTTTTTTTTTTTTTTTTTTTTTAATGGTTTCCTGAGGTTATGAAATTGAAATAAGTTTGGGTAAATCACAGAAAATTCTGATGACATTTTCTTTTTAAACGTTTCGCGCAAATAATTGATAATCCACATATCACTCATAGATTATCAGATGTTATCTTAGTTCTTAAGTTATTTGGTAGAGATGTTTTTCTGAAGGAAGATAGCTCGTTTAATAGCGCCGAACCAATCATTTTATGGGGAAACCCGAATCACATATGCGGCTCTTCCAGCATTGCACTAAATCGACTGCAAAAGTTGCTGTATAAGGTTAGAAATCACCAGATTTACAAGCTGCTTAGATATATTTTTCTCACAGAAATAAAAGGTATGGGTAGTAAACTTTTATAATTCTTTTTAGGTATGTTATTCCTTGTGTTTCCATTGTTGGTTCTTATAAAGATAAGGAAAATAAGAACTAACGATAGCAACACAAAGGATTTAAAAGTATTACCGATAGTAAGATACTTGTCCTGTAGTCTTGAAATAAGGGAGGGGGATGATGTTACTGTTTAAATTCCCATTACTGAAAGTGTCACGTGGGAAAATTGTGCTCTCCAGTCAAAAAAGTGCCGTAATTTCTGAGGAATGTGGCAGTTATTCTCAAATATATTTATAGAACCAAGTGTCACGTTAGATTATTGTTTGGTCGAGCCTTCTTTTTCCGAAATTTTTAACGCGACATGTGATGGAGATGTCCGGTCCAGGTGATTTCGTAGCAGACACTCTTGCATCAGGTGGTACGGTGTGCGGCGCAACAGCAACTACAGGTGCACAAGAGACATCTAGTAGTGGTGCTCCGGCCAAGGTTTCTAAACTTTCTTTTTCCAGTATCAGTGTTTTGCTGTTGTGCAGAAAAGAATCTGGAAATCCTAATGTTTGTTTCATTTGAGAAACCCAAGAAGGCATGTCGAGCTAGGACTGGTTATATGTTATTTCACGGTGAGGCCAGAAAGCGCATCAGAGCTGCACATCCTGAATTAAACTTTGTTGAAGTGAGCAAACGTGTCGGCGAAGAGGTGATTCATTTGTTATCATTATTTAAAGAAATAGTATGTAGGATTCATCTTGATATGTAAGATAAGTTTCTCTGTATTTACCTGTGAGTGAGCAATTTGAAAATTGAGACATTACTGACTTTAACTGTCTGCTGACTGAGAAGGTGAAGAGTTCCTTTGCGTTTAATATATTAAATGAATAATTAGTTTAGTGGGCCAAAGTGTCAGCTGAGGAAAAAAATAAATACAAACTCCGTGCTGAACAAATTGCAAAGGAAGCGAAAGAAGACGATAGTCAAAAAATTATTTTGGTAGGTCTTTTCATCATTCAAGTCTCGAGATGACGTTGCTTGGGTTACTAACATGAAAGAACAAATGCTTTGCATCCTTTGATCATTTTTTTTTTTCTCTTATGATTGTATTGCTTTTTTTCTTTACGACAGTGAACTTCGGTGCTGTTCTTGTTATTCAGTGCACCAACGAAATGCTTAATTAAATGAAGCATGTGTATTTTTTTCCAGCCACCACCGGGAAGAATTCTTGTTTATCAATGTATGTGGCAGAAATGCGACATCCAGGCTGATACATCTGATGCCCTTTACGAACATATCAAGACTACTCACAATATGGAATACTTCTGTAATAATTAATTTCTTCATCTCAGCAGTGTTGAATTTAAGGTGCTGTTGAGTTTAAGGTGTTTAAGGGACAGATATCAACATTTTGTAGTATACTTTGTTTTCTTATGAGATATTGCAATGCTGTTCTTAGTAAAACAGTAAAATCCATAAATACGAGTTCGGTCAAGTCATTGGTTAATCTAAGCCATGAATCACTTAATTATAATAGATTTTATCAAATTTTTATCCAAAATCTTGTTTTAGCGCAAGGCGAAAAGCGCTATGCTTGTTTATGGTCAACATGTTTCAGAAACAAGCGATATCCAAGGTTAGCTAATTGATTTTTGATTTTTAAATCTTATTATATGAAGGATGAAATCAAGCTTAAAAATTGTAAAACTGGCATCGATTTGTTTTTTTTTTTTTCCATAAATCATTGTATTTTGTAACTAACTTATTCCTCTTTATCACTATATTTGATGGGATATTTAACTAGTAACGTTCTCTCTTACGATTTCTGAGGTTTTTAGTCGTGCAACTACCAAGAACATGTTTCAGTGGTTATTGCATTAGTGTTTTAAGAATTTGTTTTAGATCATTTTCACTGCTCCCTCATCTGCAGCAACATATTAAGTACAAGCATTTGCCAAGGTGTGCACGATTTATCACACCAGATAAGAAAAGCAAGTGGGTGTTTAGCGATCCTTTGTAATGTTTTTCATTCATCCCTTTTCGCATGAAAAAAAAAAAAAATCTTATCTATTCTGATATCAGTTATACGAGTAATAAATGAGGTCTGTGTGTTGTGGAAGGTGAAGCTAGTTCATATTTCATTCCAATCAACTAGAAATCGGGTAAACGAGTTAGATTTCTCTCGAGAATTCTCTCTTTATGTAGAAAAGAATTAGATTAGGCCATCAGCTTTGCAATGTTTTACCTTGGTAGTTTCTCTTGTTTCAGAAATTTCTTCAGTTTGACGTCGTCTGCACCCACACCAACAACCGAATCTACCAGTTCAGTACGATCATATGCACGAAAGACCCATCCCTTAGTAACTCTTCACACTCCATTTGTCCTACCATCTTCGCATGGGCAAATGCAAATAGCTCCAGCCTTTATGATTCCTCAACAGCAGTCGAGCAATTTTCCACAAGTTTGTTTGCTTTTTTGTAAATTTTTCTTAGTATGTTATATTCTTATCTAATATTTTTAGCAATTAATATGTCTGTGCAAAGGAAGGAGTGTTGTGCATGCTGAGCATGCTTGAATTCCTTTGCTTCTAGTTTCTTTTTTTTTTTTAAAGCATCACTCAGTTTAATGAACGGAAGACTTTATTGTGATACTTTATTCTTGCCATTGTAAACGAAGTTCTACCTCATATTCTCTGCCGTTTGGCGCTATTTGGAGAAAATTTAAATATCAAGTGGCAAAAGTAAATTTCCTATTGAACGTAACGAATTATTAATATCGTTTTCAGGATGGTTTTGCATATGCGTTGAGTACCAACACATCAGGACAATCGTTTGCAGATGGTGGTGTTGCCATAGCGATGCTAGAACAGGAAGGGAGCAAGGGACCGACAAATTCGGAATCGTCGACACTTCAGCAGGCATTTTACTCAGGACAGCAGTATTTGCCGAATTCAAACAGTGCTTGGACGGTTCCTAATAAAGGTACTCGATCTCCAGAATTCAGTAATGGATAGTGAGTTTCGGCTATGAAAATGATTTATGTAGTACCCGTGGAAACTTTCCAAGCATTGCTTGAGATATGTTTAAGGAGGTGCTCGATTATTCATTTTTCCATCGTAATTTGAAATGTCGATTATTGAAAAGTCCAGCGATTTCAAAATAACTTTAATTTTGATTCTAAGTGTAATAATTTAATAATTAAGCCAAATACATTTTATTAAGCATACAGTGAAGTTCCACAAAAGATTACAGTTTTTACTTATGTTATTGAAAAAAAAAAAAAAAAAAGCGGTTTGAAAGGAACATTACTGTTTTTAACCATTTGTTCTTCGAATATTATTCTCAGGCCTATAGGCGCGCGAAATGCATATCTTGTACTTCCAGCGCATGCCTTTTGCGGCTTTGAAGCTGTTGCTATAAGCAGTTTTATTTACCTTTATTTTTCAGCAGATTTGAATTTTTTTTTTAATGTTTTTTTTTTAAGTGAAGTTTTTTTTTTTTAGTAATTGAAATGTACTTCGTTTTCGTTTTCATATCACAACAGGTACAGCTTACGCTCCTCATGGTCACCTAACGTACACTGAAACAAATTTAATACGCACCTTATATGAAAGATGTGGTAAATTGCTGTTAGAATTTCTGCTTACTGCGGAGCATAAAATGCTAGTCTTTATTGTTGTGGCGTTCTTGCCGAAAATATTAAGCGTATTAAATGCTAAGATAAATTAAGCTTGTTGAAAGTGTTAAACACGAAAAATGTTGATTGATTTCTTATATGGCCGCATTTAAAGCCTCTGTATTTCCGCTGTTTTCTGAAATCTCTTGAAATGTTTTTGTAAGGGAGTTTTTGCGGCGTTTTCAAGTTATCGAATTGTTGTTTATTGTAAGTTTACGTAAATGTAGCATTCCTTGTCGATTACTCGCTTTTTGAAATCACATTTCCTGGTAATCATTTATGCACGCTGTTTACTTCAGTTTCCGATAAAAATCACTTTTTTGAATTTTTTAAATTGGTTTCAATATTATTGTCATTTGCCTTTTGATATGAAATATTTTTTTAAATTCCGTAAAGTCGTTTCATTTCGTTTTTTCAAAAGAATTTTTGTTTCATTTTTGTTTTATAATTCGCACCAATCATAAATTTCTTTCGCTTATATCACTTTTCTCTTCAATGTTTTTTTAGTTGAAATCACTTTGAAGAGATTTCATTAATTTAGTTTCTTGCATAATCTATCTTTTCCTTTTTTTCTGGAAAGTAATAATATCCTTTAGTTGAGATGGTATTTTATTCTGCAGACAGCTTCGAAAGGATTTTGGTCCAACCGATTTGTCCTTTCCCCTCTTCCTTTATTCTGCTATGAATAGACTTTTCCTGAATGAAATAATTTTACAACAGTCTTTGTGTCTTCATTTGGATTCCTGTGCATTTTTATTGTGCAAGGTGCAGGAATCGAACGCATTTCCTGGTCCATAATTTTTCAGTTCAGATTTGTTCATGTTATATCATTTTTCCACATCATTTATACATTTATTATCAGTTATTATAATTGTTATTGTAAAATGCATCGTTCATTCAAAAAACCAATTCTGAGATTTGCTTGGTCTTTCTTTATTGAAAAGAAAACGACAAATTTATCAAGAGACGAAAAAAAATTGTAAGAAACCGTCGCCATCGCTGTTATTTTAATAGGATCTGTGCCCAAAATGAAAGAAGTGGGTAGTGGTCTTTATAAATGCATCTTTTAATACTTTTGTTATTATAACTATTCTGGACCATGTTATCAATTTTTTGTTTTCCTTAACATAAAATCCATTTCTCTATTTTGTTTTAGTATATGTCAAGTTACGAAAATTTTAGTTTTACTTAGTCTTAAGAACTACTGCCACAATCTCTTTAAGCTTATTTTAGAATCTGCTCAAATCAAATTGGACGTTGCTTAATTAGAGATCAGCTGAGACATGGGGTAGTTATAGGCTATATCATAAATTGTTCTGATGGAGCACTGCGTTATAACCTACATAATTATTTCCGTAATGAGGTTCATCAGGTAAAAGTGATCAAGACATTAAGGCATTAGTTTTTGGATTTATCTTACAGTGAGTTCGATTATTTTTATTTTATTGTGAATCGATATTGAAATACTTATCAGCAAGGAAGTATGGTATTGCTCGAACGGGAAATTAAAGTGATGTTGTTGAAGTGGAGTTCTTGAAAATCGAAACAAGCATTGATGCTGTTCTCAATATTGCATAAAAAATGGTTTTGGATTGTTGGGAAGTGGTTGTACTGCTAGAAGAAGGCTTGCTTTTCCTTCCATATATAAAACAAACAAGCAAAAGCAAAGTGTGTGATTTAAACTTTGTGACGGATATATTGTAGAAGCTGTTGGTTCAAGTCATTCCCGAAGGTCGAGTACGGACTAAAAGTTCTGTTTTTAGTAGAATTAAGGAATTAATCAAGCTCAATTTGTATTCAGTTCAGTTGCTATTTCGTGATAATATGGACTTCACTACGATTGATGGAGACAAAGATACTGATAATATCTCGAAAGATTTTGTTAACTTAGAAGCTTTCAGATTCAGGGAACTACTTGGCGAGGATAGCACTCATAAGGTAGTTTTTTTTTTCCGGTAATTTTTGGTTTAAATGCATCATTATAATATTAACTGAACAGCCTACACCAGATAAACCTTAGGAAATTAAATCGGAGGCTGCGGTTTATCAATTATTAATAAATTTATTGGAAGACATTGGAATTTGAATTACTATTACTTTTAAATTTATAGATAAGCGAATTTTTAACATGCTTTTCCAAATACTGCCTAGTTTTTCTTCTTTTAGTATTTTCTTAAATAGAGGGTTTCAAGTTGATTCTATTTCAGGTAGCATTCGTGCTATTGGATGTGAATGGTTGTAGTAATCAAGCTATTTTGATTGTAGAAAGGAGTCCTTTCCCTGTGAAAGAACAGGATTGGAATACAATTGTTTCTCAATGTTCATTGAAGACCGTATCAATTAATGACATATATTCAAATCATATTTTATTCCCACCGGAGAAGTTTGCTGGTAAAATTTTTTCTTCCACTTTTCCTTGGCCGTTTTTTTTTGGGAGAATTTTGAGAGTTTTGAGCTAGATTTTTTTTAGAGGCTAGATGATATTAGGTCCATCATTTGGGATTAGAGACTTCTTGAGGAAAGTATTCAATTAGAGCTCATAGGTGGATACTTATCCCTTAATTGCGTTGATGAGCATGTTGCATCCACCTAGCCAATATTGGGCACTCCAAGATGAATAGGTATAGTAAGTGTATATAAGGGATCAAGACGACGTTAATAAATCCATGTACCGAAAAACATATTGCGAAATATCGGGATCAAAAACGATATGTCATCCATGAAACACCGGACGATTACAAATCTATTACTTTAACGTATCTGGAAGGACATCAGTTTACATTAAAGGTGTCGCTTTGATAAATTTTTGTTTTTCTTTAAATTATAAAAATCAAAGATTAGATCTTTTATAAATGGGCGGCATCTTTAGTTCGCTTTTACCGTTGATTTCAGTGGATTTTTAATTTGTTGGATCACAAAGCTGAGATGGACCGTGTTATTTACGATGATATTGATCCGCAGAATGGCTTCATGCTTGCTCCAGATCTCAAATGGGACGGACAGGATTTGTCGAATCTTTATGTTTTGGCTATTATTAGGCGGAAAGGAATCAAATCTATTCGGTATTCAAATAACACTTTACCTTAAGCTCCTAATATGTTTTCGATTACTGTTTTTATGAATGATTAAGTATACTGAGCATGGTTTCAGGGGATTATGTCCTATGCTTAGTATTCATGTTCAGATTAGCAGTACGTTGTTACGAAATATATAATGAACAAAAATGAAAATAAATAAACGAAGTATTTCGAAAGAATTACTTTTTGTTTTTGCCTTTTTTCAATTTTGTGTTTTTGGAAATGAAATGATTTCGATATTAGTGTCATTTTCATTCCATTAATGCATTAAAATTGATCATTCTTTCTTTTTTTTTCTAGAGATTTAACTGCTAATGATCTTCCGCTATTGGAAAATATTTGTGAAAAAAGTTATGCAGCAATTAAGAAAAAGTATGGAATTGATGAGCATCAAGTAATTCCGCATATATTATTTCCTATTCGATAATTTTGAGCTTATTTAGTATTTATCCAGTATTAGCATACCAAACTAGTCATGCTTGTAAAACAGAATGCACGATAATGAAGAAAATTAGTTCTGATAATCGAGATATTCTTCAGCACTGCAGAATTTCGAACATAGATACTTTTCATTTTATCGGTTGATGATTTTGAAATTAATTTTTCGCAATGTATCAATTTTGATAGATAAAGACAGTCAGTATCTTTAGCGAATAATGATTGACCATTCGGGTCCTTATCCAGAAAAACAAAATCATTTTGATCTTTGTGAAATGTCATATACGTTAGATTTGATACTACTCAATGAAAAAAAAAAAAAAAAAAGAAAAATGAATTCCACTGAACTTAACTTGCTCCTTTCTTTGGTATCTATGTTTGGAAAAATCTGAGTATCTTTTTTCAGATCCGAGCTTATTTTCACTATCAGCCATCCTTTTACCATCTGCATGTTCATTTTATCCACGTGTCATACGATGCACCTGCCAGTGGCGTGGCTAAGGTTTACTTTAAATTTGAAAAATTAAGAAGGATTAGAAAATCTAGTATGGACTTTTTTTTATTTATATTGGAATATTAATGTATTTATGAAAAACTCTGCGACCTGAAAATGTGAAGGTGCTTTTGTTTTGGATGATAAGAGATTTTCATATTCTTATGTTTATTAGGTTTTTTAAGGAAAAGCTTTGATACATTTCGAGTCTTCGAGATAAGTTCTTTCTGACACGTATAGTAAGCTAAGTTTTATTACAGCTCTGCTTCTGTTTTTCTCTGCTCTATCTTTCGGTACGATTTTTTCCCCAATCAAGAAAACTTTTTTCTTGATTGGGGTAGTTGTACTAGGACTGTATGGTGTAATATCCTTATATTTTTAGGCTCATCTTCTGGAGGATGTGATCAACAACATTAGATTGGTTCCCGATTATTATCAGCGTTCTACATTGACTTTTACTGTGAAGGAGAATGACCCACTACTGAAGTTATATCGCGATGCTTATCGGTGGTGACTTTTAAGCATTCTTGTTTGTCACTGTACTATTGACTTCTTAATTTTTGTCTAGCTGGATATTACAGTGTAAAATTTCAAGATACTCTCCATCTTGTCACTTCCTCATTTTTTTTTTATAGAATGATTTTCTCGTACTGTTGTTTTGTCTTATCATAGTGTGGAAATATATTCTGCATAACTTCTAATTAATTTGTGTCGGAACTTTTCCATCCATCTTGCTATTTGGCATTTTCATTGAAAGTTAGGCTGAGCAGTCGAAGTGTTTGAGTTTTTAATTGTGCTACTTTTTTTCAGTTGAGTTGCTGACAGCTTTGACTGCCTTTGGTTTATAACATATGCAAAATCCTAAATAGTATTCTGTTGTTGTAATGTTTACCGCGGCAGATTCTTTGTAAGAATGAGGTGGATCCCTTTTTGATAAGAGCAATAATAAAGGATTATAATTAATGTTGAGGTTCTATTTATAATTTTAATAATATCTCAGTAAGATTAGCTGATATTTCCCGCTACTGTATATATACATACTTAATTTATTTTAATATGTATTTTGCATATATACTAAATATAATGTTCCTGAAGTTATTTGAAGTGTTTTCACTTGCTTTCTTTGATAATTGATTGGTTTTACAGATCTTTCAGAGTGGTTTCAGAAACATTGTCTTTTTTTTAATAATGTTATTTTTATTTTAATAACTGATCCTATAATAGAGAGGCATGCTGTCATCTGGTTTATGTGTTTTTTTTTTATTTTTGTTTGATTTCCAAAATGTGTTTTTTCTTACCACGGTGTAATTAAATTCATTTTGGTACCGATGGTCTGAACTGTTTTTGTTCTTTGTTGCTTCACAGTTGTTTTATAATACTGCATGAAAGTAATATTTGACGATTTCTATATCTGTTTTCATTAAATCATCTGTAGACTACGTTCTTATAATTGCTTTTATAGAAATATATGCTGTTGTTTTGCCCGGAGTGTGGTTCATTTTTGCAAATTGAGGAGAGCTCCAGCTGTTATCAGTTCACTTGTCATAATTGTCCATACGTGCAACCAATTACAAAACTTGTTAGTTCTGTTTATCTTATCTTACTATATTTTTCAATAAAAATTTCTGATTTTCAATTCTTTTCGCTTTTCTAACACTCCTTATCGAGTAATCACTTTTTAAATTTCCAGGAGGTCTCACTGAAATTTTTTTTTACAAAATTTGTCAGGTGAAGTACGTGGGATTTGTATTTTTGTATTTTCCCGTGAGATTTACATTTTTTATTTAGTATTCTGAATTTTCATTTTCCTGTTTTAGAGTATACTTTGGAGAATTTTTAGCACAGGAAATGTAATCATTGAAGGAAATTCTAGATAAAAAGTCGGTACTATCCGAAGCTAAAAGATTTGGACGAAGTACTCGGTGGTCCTGGAGCTTGGGAGAACGCTCAAATTACAGATGGTTAATTTAGAAATTATTCTGATGATGTAATAATTTTTTTTTCTAATACTTTTTCGGAATTTCATTTTTCTGGTATTACAGAGCGTTGTCCCCGATGCGCAGGTGATCGGGCATATTTCATGCAGTTGCAGACACGTAGTGCTGATGAACCAATGACAGTTTTTTATCGTTGTGCTAACTCAGAGTGCGCTCATCGCTGGAAAGAATAATCAGTGCAGGTACATGTGAATGTTGTTAAATCATGAAAGCTGACTTATTTTAGAAGTAAATTTAAATTTCTAATGGTCTCTCTTTTGAGAAATTTATCATGACCCACCTCTGTAAGAAATGAACTTGGCAGCGCGAACAATCTTCACCAGATTGGCTGCAAATAAAGGATAAAAGATATATGCATGAGAAATATTACCACATAATGATAGACTGAATTACGGATGAAATTATTGAAGGAAAAGTGCTCTAGATTCTTTTACCGCACAGCAGTAAGGATAGCCCAACTAAAATGTTTTGGTTAGCTTTTCCTTTTATTCTTTTAAAAAGAAGAGTCTCTGTCTCACATTTTGAATTTGAATTGGATTAAAAAAAAAAAAAAGAAAAGAGAAGAAAACTGATGCTTGAAGAAAAAAGTTGCCCGAGTTTACGATGGTTATTAGGATAGTGCTTGCGATTTTTGATTCTAATAGTATGCGATTGTAAAAGGGATTAACATTGTTGTTATCCGAAATGCGTTATTTGGTTTTCTGCAGTTCGTTTAGAATTTCTTTTTGGAATTGGGATGAAGTGTCTTTATTTCAGAAATGGTTCTGTTAACTTTTCTCTCATTCGGATATACATTTCTTCAGTTCATAGTTTTTTGTACGGTTTGGACTATATTTATTGCGGGAGTATTTGTTGTTGTACGTCTACTACTATCAGCCCATTTATGCTCAACTATTTGTAATCTAATTGCATTTGCTATTTCTAGGTTAGTTGGAATTATTTCCTTGAACCTTTAATAATAATTTCATTTTATGAGTTTCCCAATCGTCTAAAAAATTTTTTAACCAGTAAAGTGTGCAGTTCAGTTCCTTGATGTTTTCCTAAATAAATGTTTTTAGCTCACTCATTTTCCAACTTGTCACACTGTATGGCAAATATGCGGCAGCCCGAAAAATGATTATGGAAAGAGGCCCACCCATGGATTGCATGGTAAATTTTGTTTTAGACTAGGAATTGCGGAAGTTCGGAAACAATATGAAGCAATATTTGAAAGATTTTTGCGCCTCTATTAATTTGATTTTCCACAACAGATGATTTGTGGATTGCTAACTAGTTTTTCGTTTGTCGTTTCCAAATCCTAACTAGCTTTTTTTCGCGGCACAAATGAATGATGTTGAAATTCAACTTCTTACTTTTTTTCTTGAGGGTTTTTTTTGGATTATTCGTATATTTTCTTCACATTCATGTTCTGATTACTACGAAGCCCTTCAAGGTAACATTTTCTGGCAGCTGAATGTTGTACATGTTTCTGCAACATTCCTCAGAGATACGCTGACTTCGATTGCTTCTATGGTATAATCTTGTTATTATTGCATCACTGCTTTTATTTTTTATGTTTTTGTCCAGTTATTAGGGAAATCTCTATCTGAAAATTTATGAGGTTAGTACCATCTGTGAAGGATCGGTATAATCATTTAGTACAATGTTGTTTAAGTTTTAAGGCATTGTTTGTACTTATAGAGACAACAATTATTTGCAAAGCGTTATCATGAAATTACAAAGTAATTGGATTTAAAAAAACAAAATATATTTCCCATCGAAAAGTTGAATGGAAAATAGCAATAGCATATATGCTTTATTATTAGTAATAGCTTGTTTTTTTTCGAAAAGTTAGCTTTATTTACAGTTTGGTGTCGCTCTTGGTGAATTTTTGCAGTCATTCATTAGTAGGCTTGATTGGTTGCTTCGATTACCTATCGTCGTTGTAGTTACACTTTGTGTTCCATTGAGTCTTCTTGCCTTGTTTCATTATCGCTTTGATTTATTCTATGGATTAATCCGGGCTGATTTCAGAAAGAAGCTAATTGCCAGGTATGTTTTATTTTATTTTTTGAACACTACCAGCTAACACAGGATGTGATTTCTCCACTTATTCACCTAATGTTTCATAAGTATGCATTGGTTAATTATGCAGCTTTTGTGTACGTTAACGAGAGACAAAATTTCGCTGCTGTACATTGTCATATTCCATCACAAAAAGACAAAAACTAGTGTGAGTAGAGAGAACAATGAAAGGAGAGGATTGTAATGTTAAGTACTCTGTTTAACTGAATCATTTGTAGTATAGTTGATCCTATGAACAAAACTGTTTACAGACAGGCTGAAAGTGTACCGTTTCGTAATGATGTTTGTGAAATACCGACCGGAAAGTTTATTGAATACAGAAGAACAACAGAACTCAAGCCATTATTGGTGGTCAATGAGCTTTATCAGAAATTATGCTATCGTACTTCATTTCAGAAGTCTAAATAGTCTGCAGTTACTCATTGGTGACACTTCTGTGGTTAAGATCCTTGAACATCTGTAATCCCTATTTTAAGCAGGATTTCAGCTATGCAGTAAATCTTAACACTGTTTTTCTTTCTGAGGAAGTTTTTTGTTTTGCTTCAGGTTTCGTATTGGCATAGTCGTCCGTTCAGCACTGATCATCTGTTACCTTCTTATTAGTACAGTACCTTTTACTTTAGGGTAATGTTGCATTACTTTTTCCCTTTTGTTATTCCATCCAGAGTGATTAATTTGTATTCCAGTGCTACTGTTAAGTTTTAAATTGTATCTAACTATTCTTTACTGCGTATTTATCCAGTAAATAGTGCATGAAATCTGCAATGTTTGTCCTCCATACATACACTACAATATCACTTCAGATTTTAACATCATTCAAAGGGAAATGCCATGAAGTAGGTGAGATATCAGCGGATGCTCACTTTCGCACAATATAAGAATGAATATCCAGGACCTATCTACGTGACTACCAACCCCCTACCCCGACGTGGCACGAGTCTCTCCGACGTAATCCCGGAGAGAGTGTATGTAATCTGTCCCGAAAGAGCAACTCAGTCACCCTTGTCACACGTCATTGCGATGACATCACTAGTCCACTACAACCAATCAGAGTACAGCACGTCCGGTAACGCCTTCCATCTATCTGTTATAAACGCAATTCGCGTCTCCGCCTCCTCAACCGTTTTACAGGCTATGCATTGTTGGGTGCTAGTGTGGTTGTGTGTGTCTGGTTAGTGTTGGGGTTACGTGTTTTGCGCTTCCGATGATTTTCGTTCCAGTCGTCTCTGTCCGTCTGATGGATGGGACAGTTCGGTCTCCGTTTTACCCCTACCTAAAACTTGCTATTCTGAGTTGGTGCTGGGAATGAAGCCGTTTTGTGCTTTGGAAGATAGCACTCCGAAGATGCTTTCAGTGTCTTAGCTGTACTGATAATATTTTATGACAGTAGTAGACGATGGTTCGGAACTTTCAACAGCAGATCTTAGCAAGTATTAATGGCGATCGATACTTCTGCTCGTTGTTGTGGCACTCTGGAACTCTTAGCGTTACAAAATGAATCTCCTATGCTTCTTTTTCTGCTTATGTTTGAAAATGGTACGTACATTTTTCAGCTTCACTTAGTGATTGGTGTTTCAGAGTATGAAGGTATTACCATTCTTTGTTATCGTGACACTTCTTTTTGTGGATGTTTTTTCACGGGAAAAACAAGATGATAAGAAAGATGATGTTCGTGGTGGGAGCGATGAAAAAAAGGATACGAAATATGGAACTATCATTGGTATCGATCTTGGCACTACGTACAGGTTGTTTTCCCTTCAATTCCTACTAATTTCAAAAGGAGTGGTTTGAGAAATACCTTATCCGTCTGTAAGTGAATCAGTAGATTTTCACATGTAGTCCGCGCTGCTAATTATGCGGTTGTAGGTAAAAGGATTGAAAATATTAGGCTGTAAGTTTCCGGCTCTGTCCTTATTTTTATTGGTAACGACAGTTAAGAAGTATTTGATGAAACAGCCCTATTGCGAAGTTACAATAAATGGAAATGAGTAAATCATGCGAATTATGATAAATTTAACTATTTGTAGAAGTGAAAATTTAATGTTTTACAGTTGTGTTGGTGTTTATAAAAATGGTCGAGTGGAAATCATTGCCAATGAGCAAGGTAATAGAATCACGCCATCTTACGTTGCATTCACTGGTGATGGTGGTGAGCGTCTTATTGGTGATGCTGCAAAAAATCAATTAACAACGAATCCAGAAAATACCGTTTTCGATGTGAAGCGTTTGATTGGCCGAGAATACAAGGACTCGACTGTACAGCAGGACATTAAACATTGGCCTTTCAGTGTATACTTTCTTTGTTCGTTTTAAATAGGCAGTTTTAGATTTCTTCCTTAATGACTTTACAAGTTGGTTTAGTGCTGGAATTCTGTTGTTTCAGGTTCTGGATAAAGGTAACAAACCAATGGTTCGAGTGGCAGTTGGGAAAAGCGAGAAAACATTCGCTCCTGAAGAAATCTCTGCGATGGTACTTGGCAAAATGAAAGAAATCGCTGAAGCATATTTGGGAAAAGAAGTGAAACATGCAGTCGTCACAGTACCGGCTTACTTTAATGACGCACAGCGTCAAGCCACCAAAGATGCTGGTACTATCGCCGGTTTGAACGTTGTCCGTATCATTAATGAGCCTACTGCTGCTGCTATCGCTTATGGACTAGATAAAAGAGAAGGTAAGTTTTTTGTATATATTGAAGTATAGGATTGATTACAATGCACAGAACTATTTCAGGTGAACGCAATATTCTTGTTTTCGACCTTGGTGGTGGTACTTTTGATGTGTCGATGCTAACGATCGATAATGGTGTTTTTGAAGTATTAGCTACCAATGGCGATACTCACTTGGGTGGTGAAGATTTCGATCAACGTGTTATGGAACATTTTATAAAAGTGTTCAAAAAAAAAACTGGGAAAGATTTGCGAAAAGATACTCGTGCTGTGCAGAAGTTGCGGCGTGAAGTAGAAAAAGCTAAACGAGCACTGTCTACACAGCATCAAGTGCGATTAGAAATCGAATCCCTCTATGATAATGAAGATTTCTCCGAAACGTTGACAAGAGCTAAATTTGAGGAATTAAACATGGATTTGTTCCGTTCGACGTTGAAACCGGTGCAGAAGGTCAGTTTTGTTAGAGTATATATATATATATATATATATATATATATATATATGCACTTTTGTCGGTCGTTTCAGGTTTGGATTTCCAAGAATCGTTTATAGTATTTTAATATTTCTTTTAGGTTCTCGAAGATTCTGATTTGAAAAAAAGTGATGTGGACGAGATTGTTCTTGTTGGTGGTTCTACTCGCATTCCTAAAGTACAACAACTTCTTAAGGAATTCTTTAATGGGAAGGTAAAGTTACTTATATTTTTGAACAGCAGTGAGTTAGAAAAGGATTATTTGGACTTTGCATTGTGGATTTGATGCGTGGACTTGGTGCTTTTTTGACATTGTATGTTTATGGTTTCAGGAACCATCACGAGGTATCAATCCAGATGAAGCTGTAGCATATGGAGCAGCAGTTCAGGCTGGTGTTATTTCTGGTGAAGAAAGCACTGGTGATATTGTGTTATTAGACGTAAATCCGTTGACTCTTGGTATTGAAACAATTGGTGGTGTTATGACAAAGCTTATTCAAAGGAACACTGTTATCCCAACCAAGAAAAGTCAGATCTTCTCAACCGCGGCTGATAATCAACCAACAGTCACTATTCAGGTAAATTTTAGTGTATAGAAGATTTTTCCTAGTGCTTATTGGGATTTATAGTGTCTGCTTATTCGGAAATAATTTTTTCCATTCTAACTTCTGAATAAATATTAAACATTTCGTGTGCAGGACATACACATGCACACATTGGAATATATAAACTTGACATTTTAGGTTTATGAGGGTGAACGACCAATGACAAAAGATAACCATATCTTGGGCAAATTTGATTTGACCGGCATCCCACCAGCACCACGAGGCGTACCACAAATTGAAGTTACTTTTGAAATTGATGTTAATGGTATTCTACATGTTACCGCAGAAGATAAAGGTACAGGAAACAAGAATAAAATTACCATTACGAATGATCATAATCGACTGTCGCCAGAAGATATCGAAAGGATGATCAACGATGCAGAGAAATTTGCCGATGAGGACAAAAAGGTTTTGTGTTTTACTCGATTGCTTGACTTGCAGCAGATGAGGGCTATGGTTTTTCATATGTAATAAATGCTTATTGAGCACTGCAGGTGAAGGAACAAGTGGAAGCAAGAAACGAATTGGAAAGTTATGCCTATTCACTGAAGAACCAAATTGGTGATAAGGAGAAGTTAGGAAGTAAATTAGATGAGAGC
Source organism: Setaria digitata (assembly GCA_003640385.1). Classification (NCBI taxonomy): domain Eukaryota; kingdom Metazoa; phylum Nematoda; class Chromadorea; order Rhabditida; family Setariidae; genus Setaria; species Setaria digitata. The sequence goes on from RCAB01000285.1 coordinate 31,205, forward strand.
GATAAAAAGACGATCGAAAGCGCTCTTGATGATGCAATTTCGTGGCTTGAAAGCCATAGGGTATGTGTCTTACTTTTTTCTGTTTCGTGAAAACGAACTTTATTTTGACTTCCCTTAATTAATCATTGCTTCATCCAGTCACAATTTCATAATTGCGCTAAAATCTATTGCAATTGGGTAGAAGTCCTTTTTACCACTAAGGAGGTTCCTTGCAACTGTAATGGTGGTGTATTGTTTTCAGGATGCATCAGTGGAAGAGTTACAAGAACATAAGAAAGAACTGGAAAGCAAAATACAGCCGATTATTGGCAAGTTGTACAAGGATCAGGGTAGGCCAGCATCAGAAGATGCTACACCAGGCGAAGACAAAGATGAGCTTTAGATATTTCAGAAAACCTTTTTTCTTGTCTTTTTCATCCAATTTTATGCGATTAAGGATCTTGGATAAGTCGGGTTTAATTAGCGTCGTGACCTCGTATTTTGTTTGTTGTTTAACAAGGTCAGGATGTTAACACCTGTCCTCGATAATCACTGTAACCTTTTGAAGTAACTGCTATCTGAGACGCGATATTATTGAGTGCCGATCCGAGTCGTTCCTGCTTCTGGTTTATTACAAATTACTTTTTTTTTTTTTTTTTTTAAAGAAAAATATTGGGACTGTTCAGTACTTTTTTATTTCTAAAGGGGTCGTTAACGGTATAATCACCTTCTGAGAACGGAGCAAGTTTGTTGGTGCAGCTGTATTCTTAGGTTGTTCTACTTAATTTTCCTGTGTTCCAACAAGAAATAAAATTTATTGAAACTCCTGCAGATGCAAGTTGGCATAATTTCCTGCCAGTTCCTTGTCACATCAAGTACTCCTGATTTACTTTTGGTTATATTTATTAAAGTCTTTGCGACGATCGATTAGTTATTTTGATTTCAGTTGATGTAATAGTACTTGTGTTTTGTACATTTTCGCACCGACTTTAATTCCTTATGCATCATCTGTGTTATGGAATTGTGTTGCATATATATGTTGCGTTTGATTTGTTTTTCTCTGCTGTTCACAGAGTAAAATTTGTGTTTATGATGAAGTGACACTTCAATATGAAGATAGTTTGGGAGAATTTCATCATTTTTAAAGTTGGATTTTGAAGATGCGGCTCCCTATCTGGTTGCAAGCTTTTAAAGTTTTTGATGTTTGAATAATCGAGGGATGTTACATATAGATAAGGTATTTCCAGCTCTCCTTCAGGACTTTCTGTTTTTTCTACTGCATTCGTGTGTTGTTGTGCGCCATCACGGTTTCAAAGTAGTAGCGGTGCAACGGTTTCGAAACTTCCAATACTTCCGGACTGGACATCATGTTTGCAAGCAAAATTATAAACCCTTAAATTGATGTCCACAGTTCCAGGGTGGGGTGGGGAATGCCCGTTCGATCTTATCCTAGAATCTGTGGGCCCTAAGGATTCCAATGACATTGAGTTGATGTGTAGAATAAAGAAGCCGAATTGACTGAGTACTGAAACCAGTAGTGACGGAATTTATTAGTACGGTTAGCATCATTCCATGATCTTTTTATAAAAACGTATATCTTCTGAAAAGACAAAGACAATGAAAACTTCCCAGTGTATTTTTCTTTTCAAAAAATTCAAATTTATATGAAAGAAAAGTGGAAGTGGCATTTGAATCCATGAGTTCGTTCTCAGGAACCCATCTAAATAAAATTATAACAAAAAATGGTGAATTTACGCACAGATATCCTTGTTCTTGATACAAAACATGACTGAATTGATTTCACGCTTGCTAAAATTGACAAAATCTGCTTAAATTTTCTTAAGTGCTGGATATACTGCTAGCCAATTGGTCAGTTTCTTGCTGCCGCAGATAGACGACGATTCTGTTCATCGAGTTCGCTGAACGATTCATGTCAATCTGCCACATAGCTCTCAGGAGAATTTCATTCCTGGTTTCGGATCAGCTCTCTCAATTTGTGAAACTTCATGTCAAAAATTATCTGTGCCAAAAATTTCTACTGATGCCCCAGCCCTTATAGTTTTTTTCTTTTTTAGAAACAACACTAATCTGCTAAGAGAGCAAAACTAAGTGTACATGCAACCATGAACCACTCATGTGCCCTTCACTGACTTCTTAAAAGAGAAATCCTTTCATTAAATCACCAAGGAAGAATTTCAAGTTCCGCTACTTACAAATCACTCATGAGAATAAGAAACACGACAGGAACTCTATTTAAGGTTATTTGCTGATGGGAGACGACGTTTCAGATTCAGATCAACTCAAAAAATAAAGTACAAACACTAATAATTACTCCAGAGAAGATTTACTCACACCATACGACATGAACTGTGAACTTGCGATCACTGTCTTCAAATTTGAATTCGGTATATTTCCTTGCAAATAAAAATTATTGGAGGCAAAAATCTAAGAAACAACATAAAAGTTTATTCCAACAAACAACAAAGTAATTGGACATATAAAGTACCCTATCAGTTATAAATATGGGGCTAATACTACAGCACCAAACTTTATTGACCACAATATGTCGAATTCATTTTAAAAAAAATCAAAAAAAAAATTCAATTAAAAAAATCAAAAAAAAAATCAACGAGCATAATGTAAATAATGAAAAGTGTTGTGATGAATACCTGCCTAAAGGGGCTCAAATTTTTCGTAGCAATAAGTACCAACTATTAAGTTGCACAAAAATATCTTTTGGCTTCTAACAACTAACAAAAGATAATCGCTTGATAAAAACAGAAGTTAAGACTATTGAGATATGATTTCGTCTTTACCGCTACCTTACCCCGCTCATTTTCGCTCCACAGTTTGTATATTATATTCATTAATATAGCCATATGACATTCTTTCATCGTCATCTCCTTTTAATGATGCTAACATATATAGAAGTTCACAAAGAAAGTATCCACCAGAAAAAATAAGCAGATGACTGCAACTTTTACATATAAAGTGGGTCTTTATATATGAACTAAGATCACTACAGTTGCATTGGTTCCGTCACTGGTTGTTGCTGAAAATGAATCTTTGTGATTTATATTCATGATAAAGAAATTTTCATAAACTTGACTAGAAATTCGTAACTCCAAAGGGTGAAAGCATGAACAATCTAAGTAGAGACAGAGACAATTAAAGGAGCATGTTGCAGTTGAAAAATAATTAGGCAGCATTAACTGAAAATAAAAATTGGTTCCTAGTTGATAATAAATGTCTGAAAGAAATAATAAATTTACTTCTCCTCCGCCTTGTTGGCCGGTTCGTGGAACTCCTGCAATACGATCTAAAAATGGCTGCACATCATCATCCTCCATTACTTTGAAGTTCACACCTTTGCCCACAACGGCAATTGTTGTATTCTATAATGAAAAGTAAAATAAAAATTTAATTTGTAACTGGATTAAACCAAATACTGTAAAAATTTTTCGAAACTCAGAAATAATAATCAAGGCGAAAACACCGAATACTGATTTAATTTTAGTTAATTTCAGGTCTAGAGAAATTACGCAAGAGCGAAAATCAACCTTTCTTGACAAGCTGTCTTCAGCAGGCAGTGTATCTCTCAGTGCCAACAACGCAAACTCAACCAGTTGTTCAACGTTTGCTGCAAATATGCAGATATACCATTCAAAATTTAAAAAACAACAAACAGTGCAAATTCAAATTTTTCTAACACAAATAGTATAAATTTGAGAAAAAATATAGATTCCAAAATAAATTTTAAATCCGAAACAACATTCCATCACTATAAATTTAGTTATCAATGGCAAGTACAAACCAGTAGGAAACTGGTCTAAATTCCGCTCGAGATAGGTACGCGCGCTTTGAGAACGAGCACCAATTGAGCTAGCCAATGTTTCAACAACTTCTGCTGATGGATCAGTCTTCACGATATGTGTTCCTCTTTCCTAAAACACATTCATTAAGCAGAAGAGTTGTATGTATACATAACTTTATGATGAACAACCTATGTATATACACCTGCATCATACAACGTATAATGAACCAATCTGTTGCATGGGATATGTAGATATGCAGTAAGTGTAAATTAGTTAAGTGAGAAGCTTATCTGTGCAGGACACGGGGAATTACCAAAAGACTAACAGATGAAAGAACTTACGTCATAACCAGCAATGACTAGCCCAACACCAAATGGACGCCTCCCGTAAATTTGTGTATTTGCTTGCAATTCTGGAAAAGTTTAGTAAAAATATGAATTAAACTAGTAATATATGATATCAGTAGTATAAAACAGACAAGTTTAGCAGCTTGAGTATTTTGAGAAATGCTTAGAATTTAATTTGAACTAAAATGTTTAGATCGTTAAACACCATGGCATGAAAATTGACAAAAAATGGCACTATTTGGCAAGTATTATGCGCCCCGTAATCTAAAATACCGAAACTTTGAGCCCGTCTAATAATCTGTTATTATTTAATTAATAAAAGTTCGTTTATTAAAGGAATTCCCTTATTCTCAACCTAATCTAATAAATCACATAACCCAAGTCATCCCGTTCCCAATCCATCTTTTTTCTTAACTTAAAAATTGAAATTTAAATGTAGTAAAGGAATGAGCTTACTGAGCTGAATCCGATTATTCAGCACCTGAATAGGGACTGGCTCTTTGTAATCCCATCGCCAAGCCGAACATTCCGTTTGTAAAAAACGTCTAGAAGTAATCTTGCGACTTTGAATTTAATATGACTTTAGCGGTCAATCCTTCCGTTCTGACAAGTATTTCATAACTCTAATTAAAATAATTTTTGATCTAATTTGAATGAGTACAAAACAAAGCTCTATGGAAAAGCGGTCACTATTATCTCACCACAAATTAATAATCGAACAGTGTATTATAACAATAAAGTTCAAATTAGGAGTAACGGATTCAATACTAACGCAAGTATACGGCCATCAGAAAGAAGACCCGCAATGGAGACACCGGCGTGCGTATCAAGCTCATAAATTTTCTTCTGATGTGAACACAATTCATTGGCAGCGCGCTGAAAAGTTTAGAAGATAGATACGCTGATGACTTGGACAGTCCCTACAGAAATTTAATTTATATTAGTGTGTCCTGAACACACTTAAAACACCTATCACACTAGTAAGACAAAAAATGTTCTAATCTTAATAACGCATGTGTAGGGCTTATGTTTCCACGAATGATCTTCAATGTTAGCTGTATTTTTGGACCAGGATACGATATAATGTATGTAAGAATAAAGAAAAATACCGTCAATTATTTTAAATATGCCCACAACACGTGGTAGTAGTGGGTGCAGCTAGTTACTCCACTACTTGAATTAATACTTGTTTTATGAGACACATAAGTCTGAATTACCGGCCAATTGTTGCTTGACTGTATTAAATTACATTAAGTTAAGACAACTACATCAAAGGAAATAGCGCATTCACAAAGGTCAATATATGCATAAAAAATATTTTTTACCTTCAGTGCCACCAATACAGCATGCGTATTACTTTTCACCCCAACAGTTGCACTGCCTTGTTTCATTGCTTCAACAGCATAATCAACTTGATGAAGCCGACCCTAAATAAACCCGACAAATTGCAGTCCTAATGCAACTACATCAAAAATTGATTCCACTGATTGTTAAGCTTCGGTATGAACAAGGGAAAAAAGAAATGCCGGAACACTAACTAATTAAGTGATGCATAAAATACAAGCGACCTTACCAAAAAATTACCCTTAAGGATACAAGCCAAAAAGAGAAAATCACCTGAGGGCTCCAAACAGTAACGTCACTGTCATATTGATTGCGAAACATGCTTTGTCCTGAATTATTTCATTAATACTGTACTTCCGTATAGTAAGAAACATTTTATTTTGTAGTTTTAAGCGAACTTCTGTTCTATATATATCCAGTCCAATGCAGCTACATTTCCTTCATTTCAACAATACCAGTTTTGCTTAACTGCTCTAATCATACAACAGATTTATATTTTGGTAAAATCGTGCCACCACCTCCTGCGGGATGTGAACATATAATGAATTAACTCGAACCAAAAAAAAAAAAAAGAAAGCATTCACTATTCGCTCTGAGAGATAATTTCAGCAGAAATTACTTGGAATGACACTTATGCTGACCAATGCGACAATTTTATTTGAAATTAATCAACAAAGTGCCAATATGATGGATAACTAATTGCACTACTACAATCATGACACCATAATCCAGTTTAGCATTAGCTTTTAATAGATGATTCAGCAATCAGTAAGAAAACCTACGAGTCTTTTCCGAAGTATACGGGAACAAGTAGGCTCAGACATAAAATTATATATCACTAAATATGGGAAAGTACTACAAAATAGAATAAAAAGGTTACTGCTTCACTTTACTAACCAGTAAAACAATCCCTGTATTTACAATCACTTTTTTTTTATTTACAAATGAATCGAAAACCAACTGAAGAAAGAGTAAATTCTGCAAAATAGGAAACGAGAAACAACTCGAATAAGCAAATTGCGAAAATTTAAAAAAAGAAAAACTTTTTTTTGAAATCACAAATTTCAAAAAAAGAAATCTCCAAAAGGATTTTGTAACACCGAAGCTTTATAGCAGATAACCACAAAGTTACGTGCTAGAATCAAATATAAAACTGACAAGGTATTGTACCAAGTCAGCCTAATCATACCACTTCATCTCATCCTTCGCTCATATGACTCTGACTGACAAATACTAAATTAACTACACTGTTCAACATATAATAAAATAACTCCGCTCTAAATATATCTGAAAATAATAAGTAGTTGTATCAACGATAAATGAAATATTTAAGCTGAAACAAGTTCCTTCGCATCACCCCATTTCTCCGAAATCCACCGTATCGTCCTTACTGGCAACTGAGGACCAATTAACGGATTTAACTGATGTAAATAAACCAAAATCCAGAAAAGCCAACAGCAACAAGCAGTTAACACAATCATTGTTTGCACTATCCCTGCAACAGTTGAAATGGTCGCAACATAAGTAAGAATGTGGACTTTTGCAAATAAATAATCACGGAGGTAATAAATCTCCCCAATAATAAAATGTAAGCGGTATGACTCAGATTTCATATATTACTTGAATCTTTTCAAATTTCAAATGACCAATTTAATTTCGTTCCAAACAGCTACAGGTAATTATTCAAATATAAACACCTTTACGACTGTGCTACACTTGCTTACGCGTTGAGAACAACCTCTACTTTCAATTCGAAAGAAACTGGAAATCACTCAGATACAAATTAAGTCATCTGTTGACATATTCAAACAGTGATAATAATCCTGGCAAAAGAAAAAATACTGCTTCAAAATTTGACTAAACGAACTAACACTTCGTAAAAATCAGAAGTGATCTTACCTGTTAAGGGTCTGCTTTTGTACGAAAACGAGACTATGCATCACTCACCTCGATTTGGACCTTTTGGAACAATAAATGGTCCGCCAACGCCCACAACCACCCAGAATGTGGTAACGACGAAAACTGGGATCACCACACCCATTGATCTGACCTGAAATGCTGGAGAAGAGAATAAACAATACTTATCACCAAGGAATCCTTCATCACTGAGAACCAGAAGGACCATCGACTGAAATGTTAATTACTGGCTATCAGTGATATGGCCTGATCCTCACAGGACAACGCACTGGCCATGGGCAAGTACTTACTGGACACTTGCGACGTCCCAAGGATACCTGGGACCATGTGCTATAACTGGTCAGTGTAGCACAGTCACCACCGTGGAGAGGACCAAAGATTGAAGACCATGTTTGGCTGTTGCAGCATTGTATCGAGAGTGAGTCTGCCTTGTCGAGAGATTGGTAGGTAGGGTGGGGTATGTGCGTGGCGTAGTTGAGTAACACATGACTTCTTGTCAAACTTTTTTTCAAAATATTTCAAGTGATTCCAGGTTATGCGAGAATGAGGATCTGTCCGTTATGTGGACCGAAGCTTTCGGCTTTTTGGTGAGTGATTTCTTAAAATTTTACTCATCATATGACGAATAATAATAGCTGAAAGTTTTGCTAGCCATCATGGAAAGCTTCATTATGCGTGAAGTCTGTTTCCCGTTAGAACTTTGGATTCTTTTTCGAGAACTTCAAATATTTTCCTTTTTAAATGAAAAAATATACACTAAGTGTACGTAGTCTCAAGAAAATATTATACAATGGACTATGTTTAGATTTACGAATAAATTTGTTACAGCATGGTAATGTCAGTTTGGGGTGTTATCTTCCTTGGTTTGCTTGGTGTGTTTTTCTACGTTCAGGCTGTAAACCTATTTCCGGACCTTCATTTCGACCAGGAACCAGTGGAAGGAGTAGTGCTGCCACTAACAACTGCGTCAGTTGCTTTTTCTTCACTCTCCATTGTATTTCTTACAATTTTTTGGACTTAAAGACATTTCTCATTTAAAAAGAAATTAATCATTTGTTTTCATGTTGCTGGATAAGGAATAATTTGCTGTAACTGATATTCTAACACGCAATACTTCTGGTTGACATCTAATCTGTCTTCAACAGTTTTGGCAGGTGACGTGAATTGTTTTCAGTGTTATTGAGGATAAGTATGCGGAAAAAGCTACACAATGTTGGGTAGCTGCTGGCATGTACCTCGTCACTTTGATCATTGTCTTCTGGCAGAATAAGTTCAATGCCGCAACAGTGTTTTAATTTTCGTTTCAGCTATGTATATTTTCAGAATATTTCATATGTTGCTTTCATCTGGTAAACATTATATCAAAGTTTTGAGTTATCAATTTTATGCTGATGTAAATAATTAAATTTTCGTTTAAGTTCTGTAAAATTGAGTTAGCTAAGATTGATTTCCCACCGGACCGATCATCTGATTGATTCTTTGTTTGCTATATGTCATTTATCTAAATTAATAAATAGCTTAAATTACAAAGATTGTGATTTAAGGTCTTTAGGACATGCTAAGGTTTTTATATATTGCTTTACTATTTGAAAACAAGAGAGTAACTGTACAGGCCGGAATATCAACTGATATTTTAATTAAGCTTAAGCAATTTTCGGTTCATTATATGTTTATCGAGTGATGAATTTTAGGATTGTTTCGTCTTTGTTTACAAGCAGTGAAGATTTAGAAGAAAGCACATTTTTTTTCTTTTGGAAATGGGAAGTAGAAAGTAGAAAGAGCATCTTGCTTTTGTGCTTGGCAGATTTAATAAGATGCTAAAGTTGAAAAATTCGCACAGGGATTCCTTTATCTTTTAACTGCAGAGTGATTATTGTCTTAATTAATTTAGTTGTTACTGTTCCACGGAAATCGAGCCACGAAAACATCTAATTAGATTTATACAGATAGATCATATGAAATAAGAAATGAACTGAGCAGTTTAAGAAATAGCAAAAATTCTTTTGGGGATGCTACAACACTCTTGATGTTAAAACCGCAATGGCTTGCTTCTTAGTGTGTAGATCAGCAAAATTTTGTACGGGGCCTACTCATTTATAACAGTTTAGGTTGTTGAATGACCGATTTTTGCTGGGAAATCCGTCGGAGTAGTGGGGTTGCTGTTGTCGAAATCCCAATTTTGGACTTTGAGTTAGAGTGTTGCTGAGGAATGTTTTGGTTGGTCGTTGGCTGTCATTTCATCTGACAATTCTTAATAAAAATGATGGCTGAATATAAGGAAAATAGGTAATATATTTATTCTTTCCAATTTATTTCCCTTAAATATTCACTGCTAAGGTTTAAAGTTTGTAGGCTTAATTTATCCCTTAATTTTGCAAAAAATGGCCGTTACTGAATATTTTTCGAAAACACGTCTCGTCCAAGGATTAGAAGGTAATTAAGGTTCCTAGTGTTCTCGACACGTCTATAGCAATCTCCCATCATTTAGTTATATCGAGCATTCGAAAATGGTTACCTATGCCTACTCCTTCAGCTTCTGCTATTATTACTTTTGCCATATCTATTGCAATTTAATCAGAGTCTCACTTAATATTGTGGTTTAATCAATCATATACATATGACGTTTTAACCAAACCTAATCAGTTGCAGTTTAATTTAATTATACTACAGTTTAATTAGTTCACATATGAATCATCAAATGTAAAAAAAAAGCAGACGAAAAGACAGGGCAATGATGGCGAAAAATATAAATAGTTTATTGCAATACATTTAAGAATGGTTTTATAGAAATGTGGCTGTGAGTGGTGGACATAGAAACTGAATGCTGAATATAATCGGAGATGTCCGGTAAAAGTGATAGCAGACTTTTAGGTTTAAAAGTTTCCGACACAGTTGGTGATTGGATTGTGGTCAAGAAACTGGGCAGAGGCGGGTGCGGAGCTGTGTTTGAAGTATGCGCAAAAGTAGGCTCATCGTATAGTTTTGTGGTGAAAACATTTTGAAACTGATAAATCTTGATCACAAATGCGCGACCCCTAGTGCTGGTGGCAGAAGCGATACTGCAGAATGAGTAAATTTTGAAACCTGGAACCTTACGTATGTCCTACAAGTACCATTAAATAGTGGACATCAAATCATTCCATTCTATAATGCGATTTAAAATGCATTCTGATCGAGGTTTACAAGCCATCCAAATCACTGCTATCATGATTCAGCAAGTGGAAGAAAGGAAACATGTGGCAATGAAGGTAGAGTCACGTGACTTGGATCACAATGATCAACTACTTCGGGCAGAAGCCAGTATCTTGAAGCGTATGCAATACTCTAAACATGTCCCCATTTTCATTGCCGCAGGTAATGACTCATTAATTTTTGAACTGAAATAAGAGAATGAACAAAGTGACCAACCATTTAATCCATTAATGAAAAATTAACAAGAACAAACCATTCCCATTGTTTTAAACCTTGTCAGGTCGCACAGCAACGTTCAACTTTCTCCTGATGGAATTGTTGGGAAAATCACTCAGCGAACTGCACAAATTAGCACCGCATCACCAGTTTACAATGGCTACTGTTTTGAAAATTGCTCTTCAGGCTCTCAGTGTAGCTTTTCAAACATCTCCCTCACCATCTCTTACATTTTACACCTCCTCTGCTCTAGAAGCAATCTGTTTTGAAGTTTCCATAATGGTGAAAAATTTCTGGCAACTTGATATGATACCAGAAGACAAATCATGCAGTGGAATATTAAGCACTTTCATACCAAGACGGGGGACAAACCTGATTAACCTTTCCGACAAACAATTTTAATTTAAACAGTAGAAGAAGTTAATTACATTTATGGAAATTCGTACAGGTATTATTACTTGAGAAATTCCAGCTTTTCATTTTAAGGCTCTCCGTGATCTCCACAGCGTCTACTTTGTACATCGCGATGTAAAGCCAGCAAATTTTGCCAGTGGCTTGAAAAATGTCAATGTTTTATATATTCTCGACTTCGGCCTATCACGACAATTTGCTACATATGACACGACAACAAAAGCGCTTAAATTACGTAAACCACGTGAACGTGCATCATTTCGTGGCACTGTCGCATACTGCAGTATTAATGTACATAAACATTTAGAGCAAGGCCGTCACGACGACTTATGGTACCTAACAATAGGATAACATAGCTGAACATACGGAAAGAAATAAAGGAGAATGTAAAGAAAGAAATAAACTAAAAGCAGTAGTTAACAAAGTAGCCAAAAGTAGAAAGCAATGAGCAACGTACCTGAATAATGCAACTGAATGGAGCTGGAAACATAAATTACTAGCTTATAAATAATTTTTTACCTTATTCCTTCAGAGATGACAATTTTATGAAAAGCAACTAGCACAGAGAATGATCAGGAAATCGTAGCAATTATCAGAACTTCTCAGGCAATCTGTTGATGATGTGTAATACATAATAAGAGTTAGGTATTGACGACAGCCCCCGGATTAATCAAACTTCGAAAAGTGACACTATGATCAATTACAAAACTGTACACTTGAACTAATGAATATTAAACATAATAGGCGTGAATCACTGGGATTACAACGCATTATTCATTAGTTACTAGGCAAGGTCAGTAAGATCAGTAGACAACTACCTCTTATGCTAATTATGCAATACTTGAAAATGACGAAAGATCAAATGAAAGCCGTCTTAAGGTCAATGATGTATATGTTAATTGAGTTTATTGCTGGTCGTTTACCATGGAAAGGCTTGGACAGGAAGGAGACGGCTGTTATCAAGCAAACCATCAGCAAGAGACGGTTGCTGCAGGTAAAATAGTCCCTTTGGTTAATATTTCTGGTCAAAGTTTTAGTCTCAAAAAATTATCCGTATTTCGAATGAGGAAGAATGATAAAACCTGTAACTAAAAAACCAAATTAGCCATATACATCTCTGGTTCCAGCAATATGAAAAAGAGTCTCCCCTAAACATACAGCTTGAATTCAACAATTTGAGCAGTACAGTGATTTTCCCATAATTAGTGATACAACAAACAAAACAACACTGATATCCAGATGTATACAGATGGCAAAAAAAGAAAAAAAAAAAAATACAAACTCAACGAATGTTACAACCACCAAGCTAAACAATTAAGGGTTGTCCGAAGCAATTTGGCATTATCTTGGAATACATTTCTATGCTTCGTTATCATCATCGACCCGATTACGATCAAATTGAAAATTTATTTGTGGCTGCCATCGAACATCGTAATATCGACCGAAAAGCTCCTTTCGAATGGGGAGAACCGAAAGCTCGCGAATATCTTTTGCATATGAAGGGACGAGTAACGGCAGCAGGAGAGAAAGAAGGAAAACCAGCATCAAAACTTGGACAACTGGAAGCAACAGTTATGGAATATCGAGTGGATACAACGCAATGCGCATAACGACGAAAAAGTTGATACACGTATTGGGGATGCGTAAAATACCTTTCAATGTATAATTAAGTGTGAAGCAGGCAGTATACAATATGACCAAACTTTGCTTAGAGAAAAAAATCCCTATTTAACAAATTCCCTGTTCCGTACGGATTTCTGCACTGAGCAAACGTATTTCGACTCGTTTTTCTACTTCATACATACTACTGTGAGTATACAATAAAAACAATATCACAAAATTTAGAACCTATAATACAACATGTCGAATATAGGATAAATTGCTGGCTTAAGAAATTCTATTCAGATCATTCATTATCTAAAGAATAAACAAATAATAACTAGAAGCCCACTAATCACAACAAAGTACACATAAATGATAACAAAATAAAATGCGAAGTAATGAAGAAAATATGTACGGCACTTGGAACCACCGGTAATCTTAATGAAAACCATACCGTTAATATCAAGGAGACCATAATGTCAAGATACAAACAAGAAACAAACTGGAATAAAACATACCCAGTTTTAGAGCAGGGTTTTTATTACAAAGTTAATCACAGTAATTACAAAAAAAAAAAAAAGGAGTAAGACCATTCTGAGAGAGAATGATCGTAGATCAATAAGCTGCAACAAAAAAGCATTTAATCTCAAAGATGAAATAATATGAAAATAAGAGAGCGAGGGGCTTTCGGCGTTTACATTATATTAACGTATATCAGAAGAATTTGCCATTGATTTGATTTTCAGAATATACTTTTTTAAGGTCATCTTTTGAGGTTAATGCCCCGGTTGTATTTGTAACTACACAGACCTCTTCTTTTGGTGGTAATGTACAACTGAAAAGAAAAAATACTTTTTAAAAAAAACAGCAAAATAACTGGAGGAATCACCTGCTCAGTAGATATGTCTTCTCTCAGAAGAATAATTCCAGTATCTTCTGTTAAGGCTTCAGACTTTTTCATTCCATTCATAAATTTTTCACTTCCTATGTTAGTCGTTTTACTCTCCTACTAGTTCAGACCAGGAAAAACGGCATTTTGCGTTCCACAATTTAGAGACCACAAACACGAACTTGCTATATATTACCATTCACATTATCCTCTTATAATATTACAGCTCTAAATAATAAAGTTATCAAATCTCCAAATTTTTAAATAACTGAAAATTTCTTTAGCATGCAACTACAGAAAGCAAGGTTAAACAGTAATAAAACAAATTAAAAGAAGTACACTAACGGATAAAGCGAACCTTTGTTCAAAACTGGCAGGACCCCCAAAATGAGCAAAGATATATTCCGGGAATGTTCTCTCCTGAAGGTACATATTATGCCAGTACTGTGAACGCTTGTGACCACCTTGATATGGCTGATGGACATTTACTTCTGCATGGGATTCTTCATCAACCTTAATATTACATAATCTTAACAACCTTAACCTTACTTATAAAGTATTATTTTGAATCCATCCACCATTCTTATCAGATTCACTGGTATAATTGGCAATTAGACTGCCACACCTTATGTCATGCATTTTAAAAAAATTTCCACTCCTTTAAAATTACATTTTTCATAGAAAGGCAAGTTCGGGTATGAGAACAGAATCACTTTTTCTTTTCCACTACGACAACGAATAATCTAACAGTGCTTCTTTTCCTAAAGTATCTCCTCATTTACTAAAACAATATCTTTCCATTTTTCCGCACGCCATCGGATAACATCATTAAAAAAAAAAAAGAAATGAAAACTGTGACCACCAGAAAAATCATTAAACATCAGTGCAAAACTTTATTATATCAAATGAATTTCAACACTTTTAAAAGATTTTTTCCAGGAACGGGTATGAAGAACATTTGACAATGGACAAGTAATTATACCTTATATGTAAATTACGTAAAGGATTTAAGGCTAAATAATCTGCTATTTGAACAAAAAGTTTTGTAGGAAGAAATAATAAAAGAAATATATACATATATACCTTCAGGTCTTCGTCTTCCTTCACATTTTGTAAAACTTCCTTTTTTGTTTCCCGATCGAACTGTTTCATTCGTAAAGCAGACTGTGTGTATAGTTGACATAATTCGTTGTGCAATGGATATGCCGTTCCAACAATGGAGTCATTAACCATAGTAATGTAAGCTGTTCGACCGGCACCATTTTTCTTTTTCAGCCAATCACAGCGTGAACAACGATAATAAGCACGAGTTGCTTGTTTGGTGCTCTGTCTGTATACACGATAGCCATCATTTTCTGCTATTGCGATGAGTCCCAAATTGCCTCGCCGATTTAATAACCGTATAATTTCAACTTTACTTATCTAAATAATTTCAATTAAGAAATACATAATGCAGCAGAAGTGAAATAATACGGATCAATATGTGGTTTGATGCAATAATGAAATATGAAAGAGAAATGGTATACTAAAATAGATATTGACTTTCTAAAGGAATTAATTACCACGATCAAAATCATGAACCATTTCAATAATGTAAAAGCTCACATTAGTTTCCTCTTTAGTGCTCAAATCGTAAACATCTGTGCTCCAAAATGCCTCACATGTGTCACCATTTTCATATGTTACATCGCTACAACTAGCTGAGAAATTCATCAACTCCGTGTATGTTTTTACATCACCGTTTTCCTACAAATCAATATAATTAAATGAACATGTACTTGAGCCTTCGAATACATCAAGGCCTTCCGCTTCATATTTATGATATTTGTATATCAAACCTACCACTATTTAGAAATGGACCTTGAGCTCTACTATTTCCTTCTTCAAATGTGAAAGGAAAAGCGAAATGCAATTTTCTACTAAAACTGCAAAATCCTCATAATGCAAAAAACAGGAAATTATCTGTCCAGTAAACTTCGAAACTAAATCAAAGTCCAACGGTTTAACTG
Organism: Setaria digitata; assembly: GCA_003640385.1. Lineage (NCBI taxonomy): Eukaryota > Metazoa > Nematoda > Chromadorea > Rhabditida > Setariidae > Setaria > Setaria digitata. The sequence continues at coordinate 46,926 of RCAB01000285.1, forward strand.
TGGTCGAAACCGTCGATACTGGAAATGGAAAAAAAAATATTTCTATGATCTGGATAAAGAAATTAAAAGTCAAACCTGAAAACAAAGTGTTTAAAAATAAGATAGATGAATAGCCTTAAAAAAAAAAAAAAAAAAAAAAAAAAAAAAAAAAAAAAAAAAAAAAAAAAAAAAAAAAAAAAAAAAAAAAAAAAAAAAAAAACATACTAAAAATACTGAAAGATATTTAAAAAGTCTAATATTCTTGATAAAAAAAATATTACACTTTCCACTTCCACAATACGATATTGCAATTCGTTATCGTTATCGTCATTTTCTTTTGGGTCGATATTCGCTGTTGCAGATACACGCTCCTGAAATAAGTAAATTAGATAACAATATTGATTCATGATCTCTAGTTACAAAAATCTCACAAAAATTCTAATTATTTCAAAGATTCCTGCTAAATTAAGGGACATATAGTCAGATCAAATTTACCTCATAAATTTAAAAGTAAACTACCTTTTCTTTCAATGCTTTCACTTTCGAACGAACGGTATAACGAGACAGCGATTTTCCGAAGATAACATTGAGTAGTTCCGTTCCCTTCCTTTCAGAAATGGTACCACCAGCAATCCAGTGTAACACACAGTCAACATCTTCCAGTGACCAATCAGGCTCAGTCTTACTAAATTAGATTTCCAGGATCAGGGTTATTTATAAGCAAAAAATTTAAAGTAATATCAAGCCTTGTTAACCTGACCAACGAGAGAGAACCGAACTCAAAGCTCATCATGATTATTCAAGCTTTCAATGATGCAATCGCTACCAACAGACCTGTCGCCCCATTGAATAAATACTCTCCCGGTGACCAGTCGAATGGTCACCTGCTTTCTCGAAATGCCATTCTGCAACACGCGAGGTCCATCATTCATCGACAAGTCAAGCACGCATACCACCTAGTTAATTTTGCTTCCATGATTGCGATAACATCTGGTAAAGAATTTATTTGACGAACAGTTCGATCTTCTACAAGGTAGTAAAGTGACAAGCCTAACACCCTTCACCACTTCATCGTCTCCTTCATCCAATTTCTGGTTTCTCGCAGTTGTTACTGACCACGTATATCTCCTTTCTGTATATCGACGACTTCAAAATGATTACTCATAGGAAGTAATCTGTGGCTTTCCTTCCGGCTTCTTTACAACAATATAAAACCCATCTCTTCGTCCCATTATTTTTAACAAGGAAATGTATCTTTGACTTCTTGACCCAGGTAGACACAATTATCCATTTCCTCTACAGTGACGACGCTTACTTGTCCTTATGGGCTCTAGGACTTTCTATTCTTGCAACCTGTTTTAATCCCAATACGTTTTTCTGGAACAGAACTGTATCGCCCGTGAAGTGCAAATGATACCAAGTTGTCCACAGAAAAATTTTTGTCACCTATGTAGTAGAAGAGAAAGTTATCAGTAATGAAAGGAAGAGATCGACTTGCGCGATGCCTGCACCAAGGGAATGAAGAAACGACACAAGAAGGTCATTTATGATCAATTGGGAACAGTATGCTGTTCGAAAGATCGGATAAGGACAATCAGTGTAAAATTTTTTCATTTCGTATCTGGCTATTAAACATCGACGACAGAAACTTTAAAAAAGTATTCACTTATCCTTAACCGATGAATTGGACGGTGCTGCTGTGGTGGCCGCTGTACTCATTCTGCAAATTCCCGGAACTCCGCGGATGTTTCTTCGACTTAATCTTCTTCAAGCATCTGGAATTTGAAGCAAGAATGCCAAAAAAAGTTATTGTTGTAGTCATACATAATTGAGAAGAAAAATCATTTCAATTATTTTTCGAAGTGATAAGAGCCAATGGGTGACCATTCATTGACCCCATCTAAGAAGCCTTCCACGCAGTCACTCTCTGCATCACCTCAACTTTGCCATCAAAGAATGGAACTCATCCCAATTCTCCGTTCAGACCTCGCACCGTTAAACAGACCGAACTTCAACCGTTCATACACATTCATCAAAGGTGACGTCGTATGAAACTGATTCGTTTCAAAGGTAAATTTCTAGTGACACCCTGGACACACCACAGATTCACTGCACATCTGCAAAGGTCTTTTACCTGGCCTCTCTGTAATTTTCATAGTTTCAATATGCAAAACTTTCTCGCAGATACTAATAGATTACGGTAAGTACAAGAACAAATTAAACCAAATTCCACTTGACGCTAGTTTGGCCCTTCGAGGAATTGACAGTTCACTATCTATCTCAAATAGACATAGTACTTCCAGAAGTAACAACATCCATAGATGAATTGCTGGAGAAAAGTCAGTGATGTGAAGGAGTGAAAACATTCAAAATAAGTAGTTTTATTACAAGTATCTAAATCATGGCATTTTTTAAACGAAACAGTTCGTATTAGTCTCTTGGAACATTTTCCTTCCCTTTTTGTTATTCTTTCCCTTTCTGCTCACTAGCTAATTACGTTCACCTTTAAAGGAAATAACATGAATGCCTCGTTAGATTTTCCAAATCTGTCTGTCGTTAAATTTATCTTTAATCTTTCGCCTTACCACAACCGTTCTTTTAGCGAAGGAAGGATGCTGAACACTTTATTGATTTACAAATTTATTTGGCCTACTGTTCGATGAAGTGTCTCGGATCTTCATGTCAGGATTATGATTATTACAAGTATTCAACTACCCCCAGCTAAACCTCGAAGTCCAGCCCACCCTCCTTCCAACGATTTTCCGTTCAAATGCAACCGTAAAATGGGCCGATCCTCATTTTGCGGATTCTTGGGTCCCGAGTTCTGAGCTTGGCGGTATGTCTAAAAGGTAGGAGCAATTGAATATTGCGGTCACGTTACTGATATCTTCCGCTCTTGTATATTGAGTTTGTGCTAGTTCTTTAGAGGATTTTGGCGGCGAAAGATTTTCAAGGCATTTTCCTCATCTTCAATAACCGCGAGTCAGATGCTACGTGGGTACGTAATTAACCGAGGTGTAAAGTGCGCTTGACACAGGCACGTTTTCCTTCCTGAGCTGGGATCGAGTGTCTCGAAGTTTTTTCATGTTGCTTAACCTTTAGCAAACCTCACTGACTTACCAGATCAGGTGCCATCATGGCAATCGATGATTCAGCATCAGAACGATCAGGATCTGAAACGATGGTAGTGATGAAGTGTAACGGTGACGCGGTCCATCATCCAGAAGAGGAAGCAGACCTTTCTTGTGGCTCACCAGAACCAGTATGTGTTCCATTTTTTTCACTGATCTGGTTCGATTTTATTTCACTGCTTTCTTTTTGCTTTTTAGAAGATTGACTCTTTAATTCCCAGTCATCCACTGAAATTTATTTGGACTTATTGGTACTTGAATGATCAACGCGATAAAAGTTGGGAAAAACGACTTAAAGTTGTGTCTAACTTTGGTACAGTCGAGGAATTTTGGGCGTAAGTGTATTTCATATTCTTCTCTCATTTGTATTTATCTGTATACGTAACGCCAGATCTACTTAACATAATGTAATAGTTGATATCCCATCCTAAAACATAGCATGATATATTGAATCATGAACCAACTTTCTCTTCTTCTTAAGCTACTGTCACTGTTAAACAAGTGATAGTGATAATTTTGTCGACTAGATGGAAAAAAACATGGTGAATTCTTCTGATTAGTTTTGAATTTAAAAAGAAAAAGAGAAACAATAGAAATTGGATTCAAAATTGACGATATTTTTTGATGCTTTTCGTCAATTTACAGGACGAGGCGAAAACCCTTTTCTCATTTTAGGGAACCGTTTGTTACGTGACATTTATGTTCTGCACAGAACTAAACCTATGAGTAATTCATTTCATTTCAGCCTTTATGTTAATATTCGTCCACCATCATTACTGCCTACAGCTTGCGATTACAGTGTTTTTAAAAAGGACATTCAACCGATGTGGGAGGTTCCAGAAAATGCTAAGGGTGGTCGATGGCTGATAACAGTATAATTTTATTTCATCAAGATGGCGATATAGTTGTAATTGTGTGAAGTTATCCGAAAAAAAAAAACACTCAGATATTAATGATGTTTTTCGTGGATCTTTTTTTTTTTCGCCTTATTTGAGTAAGTCAAAGATATGTAATATGTATTATATACTTACAGATTGACAAATCTAGGCATCATGACCTATTGGATGTGATCTGGTTGGAAGTGTTGCTAGCTGTAATAGGTCAACAATTTGGGAAATATACAGAGGACATATGTGGTGTAGTTGTCAACATAAGAAATAAGGGATCGAAGGTACGTTTGCGGTATTTGTCTGACAGTAGTTAGTTAGCTTATGTTAACAATTTTAGATCAGTATTTGGACAACAGATTGTAACAACGATGAGTCGAATTGCAAAATTGGGTAACTTTTTCTTTCTGTATTTGTACTTTGAAATTTCAATATAGGGAAGAGAAACATTCAGAAAATATTAAACTTTACTATAAAGCTCAATGTTTAAGGTGTGACTCATTACAATAGAATCAAGGCTTTGACTCAGGCCGTTGTCACTCTACCAGCGTTGTTTATCTTACTGTTTACAAATACTGGTTAGGGAAGTCCTGTTGATGCTTCTGTTTTTGGTCCGTTACTTTTGCACAACTATTATTTCGAATCGAGTGGATCTTTTTTATCAGACGTGATACTGACTGATGCGCCGATTTTGCGGCCTTGAGCTTGGAAAAATGCGAAGTGTTTTTCATTTCTTTGTAGAGAAATATTGAAACAAAAGTTGATGAACCCTGATATCGATTCGAAAGTCCAGCGACCAATATTTGATGTGCTTCGTTATGAGGACCACCAAGAAGTGCAGAATAAAAGTTCCAGTTCTGTGAAAGCCAAACATATAATTACAGCTTCAGAATAGTAATTCCCAAGCCTTACTGGGAGAAAAATTGCATATTTTATGTGCGGGTTCTATAGTTTTGTTTTTCCGCGCTGTTGTTAATGGAGATTTGGAACATGTATTTGTAATCTGTTCAAGGAAAGGTGTTTATTTCCTTTGAAGAAGTTAAAAAGTCTTTTCATTTTCAAGCAAGGTCATTCGATTTTGCTTCTGCTTTGTTATGATTTAGTCTTAAAAAAAAGAACTGAACTGTTGGGGTGGATGGGAAAAACGAGTTCCAGCAAATTAGCATATGATGCAGAAAAAGGTGATGAATGAGAGTTCCGATTATCAGGTTGCACTTTGTGGGTGCCGGTTGACGTGCAATAGTGCGGCATGGATATATGTGTATGTGTGTGTGTGTGTGTTTTATGGTGTGCGTGTGTGTGAGTGGCATGCATGTTTATGAGTGTATATGGATGTATGTATGCTAGTTATTTTGGTTGGTTTACTTGTTAATTAACTGGTGCGACGTCATGATAATGCATTTTTTGAAATACTTCTGTTATGATGTAATACAAGGTGTTAACAGCAAATGTTAGAATGCTTGAATAAATTCCATGAAAGACCACCCGCTCAATAGAAGGATAGCACATTTCTTCATTACTTGCAGGGTTCTATCATATTAATATTGTTTATCCTTATTATTGTAATACTATTAATTATCACTACAGCACTGGCTTTCATGTGTATCACTTCTGCGTGAAAGAAAGGAAATGTGACATAGGCCGAAAGTCCTTGACATTTCCTGGTGTTTCTGTTGGAATTGTAAAAATTATATTTGGTGAGCGATTGAAATATTGCACAAGGTAATAAATAGTTGTTAACCTTCTGTAAAACTTCGACGAAAAAGAAATTAGTTGAACAGAGTAGCAGCAGCTCCTTCCCTTCTTATGTAATACCGTATATCATGTTTATGTTAATGCTTTTCGTTCGATTTTCACTATCAGTGTTTAGTTAAATATGTCAATAGTTTTCAGACATTTACACACCAAGGTGTGAACAAATTGTTGGGGTACTTAATTATATGTGTGTAATCTTCGTTCAAGCTTGACATGGTTTGGGTGGAAGTTTTCGTTGTACCTGAATGTCAGTCCTCCTAATAGTCTAATATTTCTACAGAATACAACTTTCAAGTTTCAGTGTATACTGTCAACTTGTTCAGTTTTTAACTATTGGCATCATGACAGCGGTGTTCTTGATGTTTGTTTATTAAGCTATTTGATAATGAATTTTGGCAAACTAATCGAGAAAGAGTGCAAAGAAAAGGTTGAGATCTCGGTGGTTTAGAAACTTAGAAATATGCGGTTTCTGTTATCCCAGGCTTCTTGGGAAGGGATACGGCGATGTCGCACTATCAGGACTTACGCCTCGGCTTAATAAAGCAGGTGCTATGTGCTTTCAGCAAATGTCAGGTCTGTGGGATTTCCTGAAACGACATCGTGGCAAGATTGTCACTGGTGCAGTTATAGCTGGAGGTGCATTCGTTATTCAGCAAACTTGGCGGAATTACTCTCCACAGTTTCTGAATTCGGGATGGAACCGTGATCGAGAATATAACCAGGCTCAGCTGGATGTTAGTACAAGCTGTTGTTGGTTTGGCATTTTTATTGCCGCATTTTTTAAAGTTCTCGTGTTCTGTTTTTCTGTTTATAGATTTTAGAGTTTCATTTTACATCACCTCAGGAATTCTGTATATATTTCATAAATTTAAGTGTGTGAATCTGTAGTCTTGTACAGGCTCGGCGGCATTATATATACGATACTCAGAATCGAACGTGCAATGCGTTAATCGTTGATTTATTACCCTCCATAGCGAAGCGAATATCGTCACATTTTGATGTAGAAGCATTGATTGAAGATCTTAAAAATAATAAAGGACTTAGCAAGGAACAGCGGATTATTCAATGGCAAGATATTAAGGTACTAATATTGCTGTAAAGCCTTATATTTAGTGCTTTCGTTATCATGTTTTTCTTCACTGTCTTGTGCAGAAAACTTGGAATTAAGTTCTAGATGATAAATGATGCCGGGGAATTCAGTGGGATGTGGCATAAATTATTCCGGACTCTCCTCTGCAGTCTATGTAGATTGTCTTGTGGGATGACAAAACAGTCAGTTTGGAAAGGATAAGTAATCCTTATGAATTTCACCAATTACCCGTTAAACTTAGTTACTTATACTGCTCACTTCATGAATCATGTCTCTTGCACCGCTGAAAATCGGTGTATTTCGACTTTGCATCACTTTATAATTATTTTGTCTACATATTTATTTGAGGCTGTGCGGTATCTTACACTTATTTCAGTCCATCAATTTCTCCTACAGTGGCCATATTTACCCAATTTATATGGTGATGTAGTACGCTAATTTCGTCTTTTTTGCAGGTAAAGGCAATTGGACGAATGGTTGCAGTTGCATATGCATTCTCCTTAATTACTGTGACATTAAAGTGCCAAATTTCAATTTTAGCGGCTCAACTTTGTTCATCGCTTACGAAAAAGGAAGATGATTACTGGTATTTATTGGGAAGAAGTTTTGATTCTGAAAGTTAATTAACAAATTTTCTTGCAAAATAGTTTCCGAATTAGTTTCCACAAAAATTCCTTGAAATATTTGGGCCGCTTAGCAAATTTTTCAATATTTCAATGGATTTTTTTGTGCTGGTTGAAGTTATTGCTAAATATGTAATAAAGTAAAGTCAGTAAGTAGGAAAGCCATTATTAAAAATACTAGGCCCTTAAATATCAGAAGTAAATGTATTATTCTAATAACACAGTGTGTCGACATTTCAGTAGTTAAATTGCTGTTAACAATTCATTTATTAAGGGATTACGCAACGAAGTTTTCAAAATCAGACTTTTAATTTATAATTATCCTTGTAATCGGTATGGTTTCCAGGTGGAATCAATACATACCCAAAAATCTTAAACTTGGTTCATCATTAATGCAGTCAACTACTCTTCAGAAATGCACTGTTGATGCGCCCATACAACAAATTTTTATGAAATGCTGCCAGTTTTTCCTTTCCTCAGGTAAGATTGTATTAAACTTTTGGCCGCTTTGGTATGTTCATTCATAGATAACAGTTAATTTCTAGAAGACAACAGTTTTCTTCCTAGTTTCGTTTATGGAATGCCACAGTCTGAAAAGTTTTAGGTATCTCATACATGTGCCATAATATATGTTTGAACGACTTGAATGTTTCTTCCTATCACTTAGTTAATAAAGCATGCAAGTATTTTTGAACATACATTCTTTGTTCTTATAAATCTAACGCTGTGTCATTCTTTGATAATGTCGATGCTAATGGATTAATTTAACTGTGCGGATTCGTCTTCCCTTATTTTTTGTCGGAATCAAAATTTTCAAAAGTCCTGTGAAATAGTGATTTCTTTCCAAAAAAAACTGATAACCGCCAATCATTTCTTTTATTTTATTGATAGTATTTTGGTTTCTTTGTATAACTATTTGTAAAATGTTATAAATATAACTAGACTGTCAAATGCAAATTTTCAGGTCTGGACGATTTAATGAAAAGCATTGAAACAGTTTGCAAAGCACAACTGGAAGAGCTAGAATTGAAAACGCCAATAGATGCAGAACGTCTGAAAGCGATCTTGCTAAATCTTAAAAGAAGAATGGATTTGTTAGACTGTCGACATTTTTCATATCTCGTCGTGCCAAAATATGCGAACATGGTAATCGTTTGTTTTGATGAGACAGATATTCTCAGGATTTAAATTTTCCCGATTTTACAAAAATTCGGGTTTGTAGCTTACTTTGTATTACAGAATGGCTTCGCGGTGCCAAATTTTTGTCAACTGGATATGCTTTTAAGACGCCTGGTCGAAATGTTAGAATCGACGAAATGCAAAGAAGTAGTATCCGCTCTGATTGATTTCTTTCTTGATGCTATTGTAAACGTGAGTGAGCATTATTGCTTTTTTTCTCAGAGTGCTTTAAGCAGATTAAATAGAAGTTGGTCTATCTTATGCAGATTTTTTCTTCGGTTTCCCTCTACATGGAAGATCTGTTTCTGCTTCCTGCATCTTCCCTTGTCCCCTTAATTTCATTAGAATGTAGCAGAGTTTTATTTGCTATTCGCATTGTTTTTTATGGGGTGTGTAAATATATAAATTTCAGTTTGTCAACCATCACAGTACCAGTCCAGAGATGCCAATGGCAAGAATATTGCCCTTAATTACAGACAGTTTCCATATCCTATCTCGAGGTGGTTTCGATTCGCCAATACAAAATATCCTTTGCTCCACAGAATTACATTCACTTTCCATGCATGTTTTTTCACTTCCTCCTGTTGAATTGTTCTAACTGCTTATTTTCTCAAATGTATATTTGCTGTTCTTGACTTTAAATTTTCCACAATTCTTTTTATGAACGGGAAACAAATGAAAGAAATTTCTTCAAATGATCTGCTCATTTATTAATTTGATGAGACAGTCTGATGGGCAGAAGGTGAAGAATTGTTACCAGGTGTGATATGAAATGCACCATATTTCTAAGCTGTGGCAAATCTTGCATTGACCTTACAAACTGGCTTCATTTCTTTCTCTTTGAAAAATTTGTATGGAATTGCTCAAGTATTACATATCACCAGTGACTGGCCATGATGCTGTTTGATGTTCTATTTGGTTTGGGTTTTTCTCTTGATTTTAATTATTGATGATTGTTTAGGATTCAAGAATTGGTTATATAATTTATTAAAGGATAGCGAAGGTGAAGAAAACTATACACATTTGTGATTTTGCTGTTCATTCTGATATTTAGAAACAACGAAATAGGATGCAAGCATTAAATAAGATAGTCTTCCTGTAAACTTTATAATACTGATAACTTTGTACTGTATTTGAAATATTCCTTACTGTTATATTAAGTGTACTGTTTAATAGCTGTGGTCCACTTGCTCTATGATTTCATCAGAAGTTGCAAAAGAAACTCCTGGAAACCAGCTATAATTTTCTGAAATGAAAGTTGTGTAATTTGGATGAAGTGTTTGATTTATATATTTAACAGCTTTAGATTTTCTGGAGGCTTGGTTTTCATGAAAGCTAGTGATCAGACAGTTCAGATGTCACCCCCACGACACTGAAAATCTTTGGCTGATTAATCAGATTGTAATCGTTGATCAGTTCTCGTATTTTACATTTCGATAAATCTATGCTAGTACAGACTTTTTTTTATAAGGAAATAGCGACCTCGTCACTGTTATTTCATCAGTTAAGTATAGAAATTTTGTTGTAGCTGTTTAAAAATTATGATTTAAAACATTTTGTATTTAAATTTATTATTTCCAATGAGTTACATGAAGTGAAACTCAGTAACTGGTGTCGATGAATAAAATAATTAGTGAAGTGAAGAATAAGGATAACTTACGGTTTCGCCGTTACATGAACCAACTTATCGATGTGTATTCTCTCTATCATGGGAGTTATAGAAACATTAACAGTTGGTTATTACTCTTCAACTGTTATATCATATGGTATTTCCAGTTCTGGATATGCCCAATGAGCGAAAATTGTACAAGTATGCTGCATATTTGAGCAAGTGTTCACGTGAGGTCTGTATACTTAACCTCATTTAATACTCTGTAATTATTGTTGGACTTTATGGGTCATTACAGGGCAGTATTTAGACTTGTCAAAACTTTTCGAGGTTAGTAGATTTTAACACTCTGGATTCGTCTTGGCGGAGAAAATTGTGTCTTTTTTTTTCAGGCAGTCGATTACGGGAACTGTGTTGGGCAAAAAGCGGGAAAAGTGACGCATTTGGCTTGTCAACGTGAATTCACATTACTGCTGAATTGTATGGAAAAACAAGTATGATATCAGCATTTATAAAGATAATTGCCATTCACTCCGTCTCCTGCATTTTCATCATTTTTTGAAGATTCATATATGCATTATGATTGGTCTGGAACTCAAATTTTCACTTATTGACTTTTTTAATTAATTTTCCTCATCGTAGGAGATAAAAAAGTGTTGGAGGTTGAAGTCTCTTCCGTTTCAAAGTTAAAGTGACAGAATTTGACCTGATGGGATGGAATAGGCCTGGAAAGTCTCTTAAAAAATTTTTTTGGACCCAAACGACCTGAGAAAGACCGCTTCAGTAATGCAAATCATTCTTTCGGCTAACCATCTTATTATTTTTGCAAATTACTGAACCGATTGACAGAGAAAACTTTGCAGATACAATTAGCTTCTACAAAAAAATGAAAATAAAACGGTATAAACGAGCCAAGCGTATCATCTCCATTTATCAGCATAACTTCGGTTTGCAACCTCCTTACCAAGTTTTGCTTGACGGTACTTTTGCTTTGGCTGCTCTGCAAAATAAAATTAATTTACGCGAGCAGATGCCGAAATATCTGAATGCTGTATGTTTTTTTCTTATTGTTATAAGCAGTTTGCTGTTATCTTACTTTGTTGGTTCATCTATATTGCTGTAAATGTATTACATTACGTTAAATGTAATATGTTGTTCAAACATTTTACTATCATTTTTTTTAGTGCTATTGTTATTGTAACCAAAGAAGGTTTCTTTTTATTTTCAAAATTAGTTCCATGTAATTTTTTTTGTTTAGGAAGTAGATATACGAGTGACCAGTTGTGTGCTTAAAGAGTTGGAGAAACTAGGGTCTGCACTGTATGGTGCATTGCACATTTGCAAACAGTTTGATGTATGTTCGCTTTTTGTTTTTATTTCTTTTTGTCTCAACTTTCTGTGGAACTTCAATAGTCGGAAATTGTGACTAAGAAAAGCGTATTTCAGGTCGAATTTTGTCCTCATCAACCTGTTCGGACAGCAACGGAATGCATTAAGCATATGGCGCGTCGGATCAAACACAGAACAACGTACTTCTTTGCAACCCAGGTAATCAGTTGTAGTATATCGCGTTTCGATATATAGTTTTGGGTACTTTTTAACTTGAATTGCAGGATAAGGAACTCACGGAAAGCTTGAAACAGATTCCTGGTATTCCAGTCTTGTTTATCAAATATAATGGGATTTTGATCGATAGACCCGGTCAAGCTACCATGCAGGTTAAGCACTGTTAAGTAAATTGACGAAAACCTTATAGTTGTTGATTTTCATTAGTTGGTTCCTACTTAGCCGCTCTCTTTGTACTCCTTATAACAAAAGTTGGTTTATTTTCTTTTCTGTGCTTTTTGCATCCATCCAGGCATTTTATCCGTACTCTACTTGGTGAAAATGGTGTATTCATATTTGAAAAAGTCTAGATGGATTTCGGGCATTGGTTTAGATATTGAGACTCATATACCAAAAATGGCTAAAACTTTAATGTATCTTTCATAGGAAATCGAAAAGCCGAAAGATGAGTTGCTTGATGTGAAAGAATTAAAGAAGGCGGTATTTGGTGAAGTTGAAAAACCAAGACGGAAACGGAAAGGTCCGAAAGGGCCGAATCCGCTTTCAGTTAAAAAGAAGAAGCTTCAGTCTGCTACTACTGACGAGAAATCGAGTACAGGTGTTAGGACTTTCGCTTCCAGAAGGCGCCGCCGAAAAAGAAAGGAAGGAAACGAGAGCCGTTGTACACAGTCTTTAACAGTCGTGTCTTGACTTTGTTTGTTGTTGAATAAATTTTTTGCCGTGAAGTCCTAAAATTGTTGTTTGCTGTTTTTGCAACATCAATTCTTTCGCTTTTCCCTCGTCCAACTCGATCTTTTCATTGAAGTCACTACAAACATACGACACGTATGTATGAAGAGGATTTCCCTGTGATGGAATTTGTTGTCCCTCAAGCTGATTCAACTGCTAGCCTAGCCGATTTCATCTCGGTGAACGCTGATCAGGGAGGGAAGAAGGAAATGAGCTGAAGGAACCACTGACCTTCTGGACGAGCACTTGGAAGCGATACGAACCTCAGTCACGTTCTGTTCGCAGCTTCTTGCATTGTTGTCAGTAAAATGAAACATGAGTGCAGCACCACTTACGTGAAGCAGTAGTGAGCTACGCCCGTTGGCTGCAGACTGAACTCTACAGCGTCTTCCCAAATCTCACTGCAAAGAAGCTCCAGATGTCCTTAACTGTGCTGCTAGCGAAATGTCGGGCCACTTCGCCTAGCTGCTCCCTTTAACGTTTCAACTACTCGTGAGAATGACCCCTCCTATTGCAATTGAAGGACTGCTCTCGAGATCTCTCTCAGTTCGGATTAATCCCTTCCTCAGGTCCATTCCTCTTCCCTTCAGTTCGTTTTTGGCTACGTAACATTAAAATGGCTGCCAATCAGTGGCTTATACCATACCCTTTGATCATTCAACGCATTGCACTGATGTGATTCATTGTATGTCGAACACGCACTTCCGAACGATATTGCTAGTATTGGCTATTAGCTGTCAAATTAGTGGACCCATTAAGCTTTGATTTCCAGTGACATCCCGTTCAGCATGCCTTAGTATTCCTTGCTACTTTAAGATATGATCCAGTTCCGGCTTAAATTTCCATTTTAACTGAGTTATTCTTGAATAACAAAAATAATTCTGTTCCAGAAAATTTTAACTCCACCGATTTTGCTGAGAAGGAGAAATGTTTGAGTAGAAGAGAACAAGTAGGAAATAATTTTTAAGACATTTCTCCTTTTAACAAACATGCTAATCGTTATGTGAAACCTGTATTAGTTCACAGAAAGGATGTTTTTTTAAAATTTGCATTTGAAATCTCAAAATTCCGGAAGTTAATTTTGAAAGTTTTTCATACTATGTTTTGCATGTCCCATTAAATGCAAATTCACAATATTAATTCATTGAAGTTTCCCTCGCCGGATCTATCGGGAAGCGAAACTTGATTGCGGCACTATTCCACTTATTCCATATTATTTTTTTTACTGACTTTTTTCATTTTGCTTCATGATTCGATCATGTCCTCCACTATTGGTCACTTTAATTTTAACATATTAATATGGGCTTAAGAAATTCTCTCTGCATACAAGTGTAAATGCTATAATATACTTCAGACTAATAAATTTTACTTTTTCATTTTAACTCCCCTACTTTTCCTTTTTGACACCTAAACTTAATTCACTGATGATAACGAAAATGAAGTGACTGAAAAGATTACTTGTCGCTTACAGGCTTAAAAGTTATTTGCTTCTAAAATTTCAAACCCATCCACGAAAATTTCTTCATAAAGAATAAGAAAGAATATAGATTTTATATATATATAGCTAAAGGCTTTTAGTGTCCATTATAGAGGCTATTTGGTGTTAAGATATATATTCCTAAGGAGAAATGAAGCAGTCTTAACAGTACCCACGCTTACATTTAACAATTGCTTTTGTTTTATTGTACATGGCAATCCACCCATTCACTATCAAAAATGACTTCTATTCCTGATTGGATGAAAAACTAACTGATACTTTTAATTAAATAATTGTAATGATTAACATTGTCGATAATAGCAGTTTTTATCATGTGTCCTGCTTGTTGTGCAGCGTCAGTTAGTTGTTTTAAAACTTGTAACATAGTTCACCGCTTAAATCAATTAAGCTTAGGATTCTGACACTTTAAGACTGCTCATTAGCAGCATTTGATTAGTCCTATGTTCATTATCTGTTAGAGCAGACCAACTTATCTATCAGAACAGATCTTATCAGCTGTCACTTTCACATGCAACTTTTTGCATTAACTACTATCACTGTATTAACTACTATCACCAGCGGGGAGATTCCCTATTTTTCACTTAGCAGCAAACTATGCTTGTGAACAGGTATATTAGTATTGTGTATTGTTTATTCTTTACTGTCAACTTAATATCTAATTGAAAATACAAATTGTCTTCATGCAGAGATCAAATTGTATTAGTTCTTTTTTTTCTTTTTTGATAAAACAATACAAGCTATTGCTTTAATTATGAAAGCATTTGAGATTTGGTTTTAAAAATAATTTATAGCAATTTATAGCACGAACGTCATTCGCAGTATTCGCGGACTTCCTTGCTTTAAAGTTTTTTTTTAAGATAGAAAAATTGGGTGTTAGTTTTCTTTATCATTTTATCACTTTTCTTCCATTTTCTTTCTCTTTCCCTCTCCCTCTCTGTCACGGATTGGGAATTTGATCGTTTCATTTTTCATCGTAATACTTCTCATGTATTAAATAGTATCGTCAACTTTTTGGAGTTTCAATTTAGTTCATTTTTATTTATTAAATAAATCCTTTTCAAGCCACCTGAAATTACCTTTGGCCATATTTCGAACCTATTTATTTCTGGACTAATTTGTTCCACTGCTGTGGGAATATTCAGAGCTAGTTTTTGTTTCCATTTCCTCATAAGTTCAAGATTGATGAGTTTTAATTGCAGGAGCTGCTGAGCCATTTACGATGTATGATCCTCAGCGGGATGCTTCCTTGCAACTGTCTTCCGTCTCTCTCAGTTCAAAGTAATTTCATTCAAAAATTTCAAATTGCTGCTGCGAAATCCAGACCGTTTTGCTTTCCTTTTCTTTTCATTCTTATATTTTACATGGAATGATTCCCTCCCTGAGATTAATGGATGAATTTCCACATTGTCTCGGGACAAAATTAAATTATTCCTATAGCAACGTTAGCTTTAGTGGATCGAAGGAAACTGCTTCTAGGTGAGCTAGAAGTGTGGAGACTGACACGGCTATCATTTCAAACTTTGTCACTGAGGTCTTGATGAACTCTAGGTATAATAAATAATAGAAGGAACGTACCGCTTCCTCCTTCCTCAGTTTCTTTTCACACGAAGTTCTTTTCTAATTTAAATCATTTTTTAAAGTCAAACTTTAGCTGGCTAACATTAGCTTTTCGGGCTTGCTTTAATTAAACTTATCGCGCAATGTTTTGTGCCAGACAAAGTTGTCAATTTTTGTTGTTTTTTTTCTTTTTTTTAATTTTTAGGAGCACCAAAGGTTTTGCAGAAGTTGATGTTGGGAAGAATTTTACTAACTCATTGGGCTGAAAGCCATTGGACTAAAGTCTCTGAGGACATTTCAAATGAGGAAACTTGCAGCGATACTTGTTCCGTTACAGTTATCATTGCTTAGTCATTTGGTACACTCAATGATTAATTTCTTTATCTCTCAAGCTGAAATGGATCGAACTTTGGGTAATAACTGGAGTTTGAAAAATTTTTATAACTACTCTGAAATTTATGTACTTCCTTATTTGTTTACTCATTTTCATATATTTTAGAAATAATTTAGTTTGTAAATTTACTCATAACTTAATTTGACTTTATTTTTCATAGCTTCTTTTCCAAATAATTCAAGACAGACTTTTTCTAAAAGGTACATACACTCCAGTGATTATTTTTTATAGAAATTTGTTTGTTGCAAAAAAACAAAACTGAATTATAGGCTTGAATGTGCAATTGAACTATATTGAAAACGGTACTGTCAATTTATATTCCGTCAACTTTCCTTATCGAATTAACATCAATGTCTCTTATGTTCAGTACTCGTGGAATACAAAAGTTCGCGACCGATCTGTTCGTCTTTTTTAATTGTATAGCTGTGGCAGCGTAAGAAAATACGATACGTATTTCTAGTCGTTTACTTTTGTAGCATCTAAATGGAATCTGTTTATTAACTCACAATTTTTTTTTTTTTTTTGGATTTTTATCTCAAATCTTAAAATGAAGCTAATGTGAAGCTTCTCTATTCTTCTTTATCCTTTTTTTTTAGGTCCATTATGCGATACGAGCAGCATCACATGATAGTGTCCTGATACCATTACTTCATATACCTTCTAGAGGAAAGATTCCATTGAAAACTGAAAGTTAGTTTCACTTCGGTTTTGAAGGAAGAAACCTTACCGAAATGATTGATTTCTCTTGATTACGAAGAAGTTTCGTTTCTAAAATGCAACTTGCCCTTTTAGCTAATTTCTAAATTTTCGAAATGTAATTTCTATTAGCTGCTTAAACCATACAAATTACTCGTAATAAACCATTATAAATANGTAATTTTCTATTAGCTGCTTAAACCATACAAATTACTCGTAATAAACCATTATAAATACCGTCTTCGCTTTACAAATTTATGTCTGAAAAGATTTATTTGGTTCCTGTGACCGAATGGTACTCCAGAAATTGTGTGCCAGAATTTTATTTTAGATTAGTTTCAAAAATTAATTTGAGCACAGAATTTTCAATTTAAAGTCTTTGTTATTAAGATAATCAGATAATTTAGTACAAAAAAAAAAAATCGTTACAGCATTCACGATTGAGTATCGATGTGCGGGAGTTAAGGCCGGCAAATTTGACATCCAAATAAATTTTAACTTCGACTGGCCTTCAAGTGCGAATCAGACAAAGATTTCGTTGAAGCAGGAGAAACTTTGTACTGCTCGAGAAGTGCGCCGTGCCTATGGTACGTTTCTGTATGTATTCAACTGGTAACTCCTACAAAATATTTCATTTTCACTTCAGCTTAGTAATTTTTGTTTGTTAAGTACCAACTTAACCTTCTTTTATCCCGTCTTGTAGACAGGTAATTCCAGTCGTGTCATCGGACCAAGACATAGCCACTCGCCGTCTAAAATCTGGGATAAGATGAAACGCAGGTAAAATCGTTTGATTCAGCAGATCTCACTTGAAACTATGATGAACTAAATGAGAGAAAGACTGTGGCGGGCGAACTACGCTTTTATGTCCCATGGGTTTGGAAAGGGAATTAGCTGAGACTAGTAAGAAGCAGATGTAGGATGCTGATGGTACGGTGACATGTGACAGTAAGAAATGAGGACTGGAATGTAACTAGTCTTTCAGCTGATCAAAGAGACTAGATATTGCTGATGTTGATTAAGGAAAATAGAAATGAACAATGTATAGATCAATAAAACAAAGATGGGTCATTGAAGAAGTCCAGAAAACTACGAAATAGTGTGTCGTTAGACGGAAAGCCATTATGAACGTTTGTTTGTAGCCTAAAGTGTGATGAACAAAGGGAAACCTTTCGTACCTCTCCGTTGAGGGGAAAGAAAAGATGCCAATTTTAATGGGTTAATTTATTAGTAGTGCTTTAACGATACCCGGGAAGGAGAGAACTCGCCCGACCGATAAATGTACACTCACCTGTCCCCGTACTTTCATAAATATTCCCGGGAAACGGAATGAGATTTCCAGTTTGGACGGAGAACATGAGTTACATTCATATATTTTATACTCATTATAGTTTAGAATTTACGTGTATGAATAAACGAGAAAAGGATTTGCGAGGAGAATCCCGCGAATCTTCAATGAACCGTCGGGTCATTGTTTAAACAACCGTTTTGAAATTTAGCATGAATTGGCGAAATATTTTCTGAAACTAATGAAAAAAAAGTCGAGAAAGAGAAGTTGAAAGGAAGAAGAGAAAGACAAAAGATGAACTTGTGCAGCAGTCGTGTACCGCACATTCAGAGTAAGTACCATAAATGTGAAGTGTATGTGTGTTTTAGTTGGAAACCAATCCGAACGGACAGTCGGCGTGGACTTTTGGCAAAGAAACCTTTGTAATTGCCGCAGAAAACATTTTCTTCTCCTGCAACTAAGAAAGTTCGGCTTCCTCTCTGTTCAGAGAGGTAATGTGTTGTAAAAGGACAAGTGGATGGGATGCAATCTCATCTCAATTTTTTTTTTAAATAAATTCCTCCATTACGCGGGGACCACATTTTCCCTCATACTGTGATCACTAACTATTCCTCGATCTCATTTCCCTTCTTCCTTCTCCTTTCATTAGCTTTCCGTAATAGTAGTCGTTTCCGAATCCGACTCATTCACTTTTCTCCATTCCATTTCTCCCTTCTCCCTAAAAAACTCACATAATGCTGATGTCTCTAAAACAGTTCAACACCTTTTAAGGCGTCTGTCACCGTGAACTCTGTCACAAAATACTGTCAGCATGGATACATTGTCCAGCTTTAACTACGGTCAGTTCTGTTTCTTTGTCGTTTTTCCAACGGAATTCATCTTCAGCTGTTCACTTTTCATTCTAGCTGTTCTAGAAGATCTAGCTAGCTGGTTCATTTTATGAATCAGAAGTGAGACTCATGGCTCACGGCTTGATCATAAAGGATCGATTATTATTTTATTTTTAAATTTAATAAATAGTACTGACGATATTTGGAGTAGTTTTTGCCAAACTTCTCGGTAATTTTATTGGGATTTTCGCCTCTTTCAGTTATTCCGAATTTAAAATTAATGAGAAAAATTTTCCTTTCCTGAGAAAAATTTCCACTACGTATTGATAGATCTTCAAAGGAAATGCTATTTGTTTAATGCCTATCGGATCAATCCACCCCAAGCATCAGTTGAGGCTATCATCATTTAAATCTGAATTTTTAAAGTCTTTTTAAATTTAGCATAATTTAGGAATGAAAGAGAAAAATCGTAAAAACTTTTATTGTGGTTAATTTCGAAATGGATAAAGAGATATTTGTTTCTTATCTATCGTCAACTATTACTACCCCTTATTCACCATTGCAGTGTTTTAATATCGTCCGAAATAGGCATTAAAATTAAATCCAAGGCAACTTTTTGCATTATCCTATTAATCTCCGAATTATTCTGAATATCCATTTGCTCTTAAGTATCCTTACTGATCCAAATTCTGGAACTTGAATAATTTGAGAATTTCCAATGCGATTAATTTCAGAATCTGACATACTCATATTTAAATTTTTGAAATATCATATAACCAAGAGAAAATACTATTTTTGTTTTACAGGTATTATTGATGACTACGATGAAATAGGAAATGAAATTGACAACGCCAGAAAAGATAGTAAGTTTTCTTCCTCAGTGGATGAACATCCTTATCGAAACTCTTTTTCCCTTATTAGTAGTTAGAAGTTGGTAGTACTTTTTTCCCGATACCAAATAATCCGGAACAATAATCTCATCAGGTTGACTCAAAAACTCGTTATCATTCATTATTCATCATCCTGTCAATTTATAAATTAGCGAGGTACTTGAGAACTAATTTTGCGTGGATTTATGGAAACAATATTGTAATTCAAAATGGTTTTAAAACTTTTGGAGAAGAAACAAAACGACCGAATTTGCTACCATTATTTTATAAATAGATTTTGAGAATGAAGAGAGAAATATCTCCTTTTTATTCGACTTTAACTTAAATTTAATGATCTCAAAAATAGTTTCTTGAATCAACGCAGCATAATTAACAAATTTTTTTCTTTTTTTGAGAATTCGAAATTATTCCGAGAGAAAAATTAGGTCTCTTATCACTATGAAAGATTATCATCGCATTACTGTTAGTGTGTCATCTTGTCAACTGTTTTAAAAGCATCACATTGCAGTGGCACTTATATCGGCGGAGAATGTATTCTACCTTGTGATCGGCTGTATAGGTGCGATTGTTTTGGTTATTGGTTTATTAATTTTTGTCTACTATCGTTCGATTAAAAGAACAACTCCTTCTGCTGCTGAACCTCTTCATCCTTGGGTTCTGTAAGTAACTTAAGCTTTTTTTCCCCTTTTTTTTTTCAAATCAATTCATCTGATGTATTCTTTTTTAATATGTATAATGCTTTTTTCATTATATTCAATAACCAATTAGCTTGCCGAACAAACAAACTCATTTCTAGCTAATAAAGAGATGTATTGTTTGTTAAGCTTAGCTTGACTAAATAAACTAAAATATCATTTGATAAAGAAGTGAGTGAGTAGGCGAGCAACAGAATATTACTGCAAACATTCATTTCTGATAGATTGGAAATAAAGAAAATAATATTAAATATTTGTTGACGTAGGGGCAATAATTGTCAAATATTCATTCAGTAAGGGAATTAATTATTAAACATTCAAATAACAGAAATAATTTCTCAGATAAAAAAAACCGGAAATCCTTTGCCGTTGTAGGAAGTCTCAAAGTCTACCGGAGAAAACATCGGGTATCCTCTCCGAAACACATCCTTTGATGTCTAAAAGTGTCGCTAAAGGTATTTTTAGGGTTTTTATGGCAGTAATTTTGTTGATTTTAATTGGTGTCTTCTATTTATCACTTCAAAATTTATACCTATCATTATTATTGTTTCGAATAACACATATCCTTTGATAATTCCGATCCTTTCAGCTGCGGGTTACGCCGACTCTAATGACTTAAGGCTTAGCATTGTTCCGGTGATAATTTATGAGCAACCTCAAGTCCTTAATGTGAAGGCACTCTTTAAGGAGCTCTATGCTGACCGGAATGTTTTTCAGGTAAGAATTAGAAATTTTCTGGAAAAGCACAGATTCAGAATCTTCGATGACTGATTCATGATCAAACTAAATTATTTCCAGTGTTATCACCACCTTAAATAATTTTGCTAGATATAACTCGTCTACAGTCATGATTTTGATTTTCTTGATTTTCCTTTTTTATTTAAGCTTCCTGAATTTCTTAAAAGTTGCTCATTCTCTCAGTAACCTTACATTTGAATCATCCAAAATCTTTCAAATTTTTAAAGTTAGTGTGAAAACGAAAATAATTTTGAAATTGTATTTAAAATTATTGAAAATTGCAAAATTACTCATAAGCAGTATTATATTTTAATATAACTTCTTCCTTTCTTTTTTCAAGATACTTCCGATAGAAGAGCTTGAAGGTACATTTGGGGAAATGAAATGGGCGATCTGGAGACGAAATGTGGAAAATGATGCTGATGATAAGGATGAAGAAGATAGCGGGAGTTTCGAGGAACGAGTTATTGTGAAGACACTGAAACTCACTGCCGACCGAATGCATCTCAGGAAGTTCCTAGAAGAAGCACTAGCCTTCTGCAATGTACCGGAACATGGCAATCTAGCTCACGTACGTCTGACATCTGTATTGTCACTTCTCCTCCTCAGCAACAAATATTTTAATTGTAATATAAAACCACTATACTGTGAAATAAAAGCTTCAAAAATATTATTAGTTAATTAAAGGCTGTAAATTTACTACTAATTATATCATTGCTATTGTTGTTATTAATCATCACAGGTTTTTATTAATTGTCATTAATTATTATTGTGTTATTAAATTCCAAATAAAGAAGACAAAATAAGTGTTCAAACGGATCTCGTCGCACCATTACTCTAGGGAGTTAGGGAGTTCTGATGCGATGAAGGCCATTTGAACGCTTCTTTTCTCTGCTTTTCTCATTTTATTTAAAGGTTAGATGCTTGTGAAAATTGTGGAAGGTAAAGTTTAAGTTTCCCAGGTGGCCGCAATAGCTTCATGCAGCCGTTCAGCTGATCCGGAAGAAATAGTCAACTTCCCTCTCATATGTTATTCGCATGATGGTTTTGGAAATTTAAAGAAATTTCTCCTCAGCTGCCGAAATGGACAAGTGAATATGCAATCTAATAATTCAGGTAAAATTTTTTGTATTTGACAAAACTTCTTGACTTTCTTCCAAAAATATTTTATTTCTTATTATTACTGTCATTTTTCATTTTGTGGTGTTCTTACTTAATAACTGATTTTTAAGACTTGCTTCTAATGAGACTTTGCTTGGATTAGCCATAAATTCCTTAAATCCTTCACTGAATGTTGCTTAAGTGCTCCTAATTAGATCCAAAAAATACTTCGGTATACTGGCATAGCGTCTGACTCTTCTGAACTCTTAATAAAAAACGTGGATATTTGATGTGTTGTGCAATAATTGAACCGAAATCATTCTTGATTGATTCTGTATTGATTGTCTTCTGATTTCCCCTTCTATATCACTTCGTTTGTTATTAGTAAATTGGGATTGCATATTATATCATTTATCGATAAGTCATAGTGTACCATGAAATGGATCAGTATCTTTCAGGTAGCAGTGGAATACAAACGCTTCGTGCGCATGAACTTGTTTCGATGGCCTTACAAATATTGAGTGCTGTGACACATTTGCATAGTTTTGGGTTTATTCATAAAGATATTGCAACCAGGTGACTTTTGACCTCTTGGCCTATTATTTTAATATAAAGTGAGTCATTGCTAGTAAACTCAGAGAAAGGTAACAAGTTCAGGGCCGGCAATATGGAAGGAGCAGCTAATTTCGCATATTAACTGGCACTTTAAGATGTGAAAGGAATTATCGGCTGTTCGCTTTGTAGAAACTGTTTGGTGTCAGAAATTCGTCAGCGTGACCGTCTATTTGTACAAATTTGTGATTCTGCTCTAAGTAAAGATTTCTTTCCCAACGACTATCACTGTCTGGGTGACAATGAGAATAGACCGATGAAGTGGATGGCATATGAATCACTGATAAATAATTCATTCAACAGTTCTACAGATGTGGTTAGTTTATTAAATATATTTGTTATCAATAGAAAACTGGGATTGTGTGGTCGTGAAGTTGATAATATGTAAGGTAGTACAATTTGCTGCATAGCAATAAGTAAAAAATTGGAATGAAAAAGATAAGCACTTACACCATTTACTGCTTTTTTTTTTTTTTTTTTAAAATTTCAGTGGTCATTCGGTGTAACGCTGTGGGAATTACTGTCATGTGGGCAACAACCTTATTCGGAAATCGATCCGGAAGAAATGGCCACTGTTCTAAAACGTGGAAAACGGTTACCTCAACCGTATAGTTGTCCGGATGAACTGTAAGTTTGCCTTACAGTGAAAACTGAATGTAAATTGGAGAAAATGTTACTTTTTGGCACTAATTTAAAGCACATAATTAATAATTATACAAACTGATCTGCATGCTTAATAATTAACCATATAAATTGATCTGCTTGCTTTCCACGAAGTTTCATTTCTTCTAAAGGAGAGCTTTTTTGATGTTCCCACGTCATTGCGCTTCCTGAGAATCTGAAATTGAAATAATTGTCCAACAAATATCGTGATGCAGAATTTCTAACCATAATATTTCGTTTTTTTTTTTTTTTTTCAAGACGATTTATTAAATTTACAAAGTTGTGGACACTGCATATATTATTTTTCATAAGTTGTTCGTAGGCTTAATGACGCGATTGTTGACTGTGCGAGAGAAGTGATCCTTAAAGAATTAATTCCTTTCGTAATCCTGCTTCTTCCATCCCACCATAATCAACATATATATATATGTGTTATCAATCTGTTTTCACCTATTTTATCATTCCAGATACGGACTTATGTACTGCTGCTGGTACCTCGATTATCGAGATCGTCCCACCACTGAACAACTTATGATTGCTCTACAGGAATTCAATTTGCAGCTTCTACAGTATATCTGAAATTATATTACGGCGAAATTCCTAATTATTCTATTGTTTCACTACCTTTCCACTATCTCTTAGTGCAAAAATTTAAATTAGATGGAAGGCAAATAAATTTTCGTAATAAAATTTATTGAAGAAAATACTGAAGTATTATTGGTTAACAAACGTTTGTGTTCTTGTTAACTTACTTGCGGTTAAAATTTAGTTCAAATTTGTACTGTTGAAGAAACTACCGCCTTCTTTCAATACAACTGGAACTTCACTACTTCATAATTACCACTGTAATCCTACTATGATTTCCTCATTGTTTGTAGTACATTCTAAAACACCAAACGCTACTTTACTGTATACTGATATTTCTCCTCATCTCATCTCATTCCTTTTTTAAAAAAAAAAAAAAAAAAAAAAAAAAAAGAAAAAAAAAGATCATCATAAATAATTTTATATTTTTGAAATGAAAGCTTTATTTTTGTTTTAGTTGCTAAAGGAAATGCAGAAGAGATTGCACGGTGTGTCGGCGCATTATTTTTATCTTAACGCATGCAATACGTCACATATGGTTGACGTTAAGTATTATTTTCTATATTGGTATTTATCACCTAATGATGACTTTGCACATTTCAAGTTGAAAACACAAGATCAGGATGAAATGAAATGTCAACTTTAGAAAGAAGAATTATGTAATTTTTTCTAAAATATTACTAATAATTCGGACTCCTCTCGGATTACGCTCAAGCATTCATTTAAGGATATCCTTTATTAGCCTATGATTTTTCAAAAGTAATAAATATATTTGACAAATAGAGATACTGGATGAGTTCCAAACGTTTTTGATTTGATTGATTCATTTCTCAGTAGTGGCGATAATTATGTGAAAAGTAAGAAAGTAAGATTGAACCATGAAATAAAATATTCGAAATGTGTCATATTCTTGACTGCTAACAAAATATTGTCATTCTATTAGTACGGGTGATTGCACATATCATATCTTATGTGCATATCATCTGAAGAATCGAAATATTAGACATGAAATCAGTTCATTTGTTGCTCGCTATTCGCACATTAATGACAAAAAACATTTCCAAATCATTAATTTTTATCTTGTTCCTATGAATGTGCAAGCGGATAGACACCCCTTATAAAAGGTGAATTAATAAACAAATAATTTACACTGAAGAAGTGTTACAGTGATAAAAGTATATATGGTTGAGAAAAGATAGGTAAATCAGAGGAGTTATCAAATCTATTCGATGAAAATCTCGGACTCGATCGTTCAGATCGAGATAAAGCCTCAGTTGCTGATTGCATTTATGTTGAAGAAGTGTGCATATGTTAGATTAAGCTATACTTCATTCTGACTAGCTTTTCAAGGCAATTTTAGTTTTTTTGGAATGATTAAGAGGGAATGGGATTTATTTATCCGTCGCTCCTAAATTTTTGAGAGAGAGGAAGAGACAGAAACAGGTGGGAGAGAGAAGACGATGGATAATGGAAAGGTGGGGCCAGGTCCTATTCTGGAACAGCGATTCCATTTTGTTGCCTATTTCAGCAGTACCTAACTAACCAGTGCTGGCTCGTGGTCTTCCGCTAGTTATGCAGAGTGCGCTTTCCTTAGGTACGCTATATACTATTCAAACAATTGATTTCTTAATTTTCAGTAATATTGAGTTGGCTTATTCGTTGAATATCTACCAGTCCGAGTAGCTACTGACTGGTAAATTGCCTTAAAATAGGAAGAAAATATTTGGTAAAGATTACGTGAAACAAGGGCAGTAGAAAAAATGCTGTGGAAGAAATTTCATCAGAAAGTTTGAAAGATACAATGGAGATAACGTGAGCTGAGAAAGCTGGAAAAGGCCACCACAAATAGTAATCGTGGCCTGATTTCGATGATCTTGTTCGCTTTGTATTTTTCTCTACATTTCACTTTCAAAAAAAAAGATATTGAAACGCTCATTTCATCTAAAAAATTAACATGCTTTCAATGCTAAGATAGCTTAACTTCTTACTCTCCACAGTCTAAGGTATAACATAGTGTTACATTGGATTCAACTGCAAATAATTTAAAGTTTCATTATTACTCACCATACTGCTGCTGTATCAGGAGTTTGACTTTATGTTTACATCAGATTAGTTTATTTCACTTCATTGCTTTTTCTTTGTGGCTCTTACATTCAGCACAAATTTCGCTTTTCCACAACTGATTCAATTAAGAATGCTGTTTAGCCTCATAGAACTGAACATTAAATTCAGCAAGCAACTCACAAGGTATATTTCTGTTTCCGGATTTGCCAATAAGACCAAATGTTGGCGTTCATCTAAAGTAGAATGAATTATCACAGTTCATCATTTTCTTCATTCCACAAATCAGAACTTTTCTACTATAATGTTGATGGTTACACATGATGAACCAACCGCTCCTGAATAAAACAAAGGATTCAGAGATCAATTAATTGTTGCAGAACTAATTTCACTACTGGTGGGCATAATAGGCGCATCACCGATCGCATCAATATGGGCAAATTTACCAGAAAATACTTTGGAATCAGTATGTTCTTTCAGCTGACTACTCAAGTTTCCGCTATCCATACAGTAATGACCAATTGACCAGTTGATGACTTATCTTCTTCCTAGCCTTAGTCCAAATGACGACAAGAAAATTTATCACACCTACGACGCAGTAAAATAGTACATTTTTAATTACTACATTACAAAGAAAGAGATTGTTCGATGAACGTGTCCGTTCATCATTGATTTTTGTCCTTTTTATTTCAAGCTACAATTTTTTGTTTGAAAGTGATTCTTAATTTTATTAAGAATTGTAATTACAATGAGACGAAATGTTAGGTAGAGCAATTCATTTCATATTTAGTCCACTTTCATTTAAGTAATGTTTTTAAATCAATATTTTCATACTATAACTTTGCAAAAGTCACATTACAGATGAAGAGATCGATCTATGGATTGCATCACCATTTACCCAATTACGGCGACGATGAATATCTCAATACACAGGTGTACCTATTACCACCAGTCTACCGCTCCTACGTGGGATGATTAATTATTGTAACACTGAAGTTTTTTTTTTTATTTTGAGTACATATTGTAATGCAAGCTGTAAGGAAATGACAACTCTTGATTTATATGTCAATTATCCCCTCCTACATTTTGCAGAACAACACTATTCAACAGAATCAGCCAAATTTTTGATTCGAAAATAAAAATGCACAGA
This sequence comes from Setaria digitata, assembly GCA_003640385.1. Lineage (NCBI taxonomy): Eukaryota > Metazoa > Nematoda > Chromadorea > Rhabditida > Setariidae > Setaria > Setaria digitata. Next base: position 74,232 of record RCAB01000285.1, read on the forward strand.
AAAACTCCATTAAAAAGAATATATATGGTACAATAAACATCGAGAGGGCTTAAACTGGGATTGCTAGTAGTAAGTATGGAACAAAACTCCGTTTACTTTCAGAGTAAGAATATCAATTTTCCAGGTAAAATATTATTCCGAAATCACTCTATGCATGATTTTCCCCTAAAGTTGATTTGGAAAAATCTGAAAATGTCTGAAATAGTTAAATAAAATGAGTATGTTCCAAAGCAAAAAAAAATTAAGGAAAGAAAACAAACAAACAAAGTGCTGAGAGGTCCACTCAAACTGCACAGAATGTGCTGCAGGCTCAAGTCTCAATTAAATCCGCAAAAATTTTAAATATATAAAAAAAAATGATTTTTCACAAGTAAAAATTTACCTCTAATAACTACGTATTGTATGCAACAGACCCTGCATTCAATTCAATTGTATTCTGAATCTTTCCATTCTCTCAACTTACAAAAATTTTGGAAATCTTATTCAAAAAATAAAATTCATTTGAATCACACTAATAAACTTCCGGGAGAAATCTGCATTTGTTTATCTGAAATACTTCTTCTAGCAGCCTCTTCGTTCGTTCTGAGTAAAATAACAAATAATTTATTGTTCGCAAATTCCGTCAAGCACTCAGCTACCTCCTTTGCATCGGGTATTAGTTCCAATTTTCGCTCGTTTGATAATCCAGCTGAAATTAAAGTGAGCAAATTTCAGATTTCTGGAAAACGTGGAGAGCCTTCAAGCTAAACGATTTCATTTTCTAATGATCGGCAAAAACAGTGGAATAAATTACAAAAGAAAACTTTTCATAACAAATGAACGCTTAATATAGGAAACATACAATAAGCAGTAATCTTGTCTAATAATTCTCTGTAAACAGTTGCAGATCCTAGGTCATCACTCTGTTTTACGTTTTTCCAGTAATCAATGTTCGCTCTTATGACTGCAATCCATATTTTGGTTTGAAGGGAGCGTACCAAATCAGCCGTTCGATTTGATCCCTCGTCGTCCATCAATGTTGAAAGTGTAAGTAGTGCGCTGGAAGGAAATTTAAAAATTATTCTAGATGCGCAAAACCAAATAATAAGATGATTCGAATGATTTTTAAGACTTAAACAGTGCCAATTTAAATTATTTAAGAGTATTTGGCATTTCCATAATTCTACTAAAATTTTAGACATGAGTATTCTTCCAGGCATTTAGTTGCAGCACTTGGTATGTTGTTAGCAATTCATAAGAATAAATTACGGTTTAAAGTTAAATATTTTTAAATAGTCAAACTAAAAACAATACAAAAAACTAAAATACATCAAATATTCCATTAGGACTCAAAATATTCCAAAGAAATTACTCGAAATATCGATCAACATTGCATGATGCATCATTTAAATGTGCTCTTATGATTTCTTCTGCAGTACATGAACGTATCTTTGGGGCTGGATCAGATGAACCAAATTTCTGAAGAAATCTAATGCTAAAAAAATCCAATCTGAAATATATTTTTCTTTAAAAAAAAAAATCCTTTCTACTGAATGCCTTACGAGTCTCAATTCAATAATTTTCTCAAATAGTTCCTTCACTTGCCATTTTTAAATTTGGATCAATTTTCTGTTGATGCTTAATCAAACTGAGATCGCATTTGATGTTTTGCAGGAGACTGCTATTCACCCGCTCTTCGCAAAGGGCAGAAAGCTTTGCAAAGGAAAGGAAACGCTGAAACGAAACTTCAGTATTTAAAACCAATTCATTTAGAAAATCTCAAAATTCTTATGCACTCTGCTTTGCTAACATTGAATTATTAATTCTACTCACAAACCGGAAATACAAAAGGTTCGAAAAAAATGTTGAAAATCTCCTGGTACAAAAAAACTTTCATAAACCAAAACTAACCCTCTTTAGTATAACATCATCGTTCGATTTCCGTGCGAGTGCTTTAAGAGCGTGGCAAGCCTAAAAAAAAAATCAAAAAAAGAGGTAAATATTATTTGGCTTAATACTGTGTATTTTGCAGATGTTGGTGAATAAAGATCAAACATCAAAGTTGGTAGCAGTCAAGGCCGAAGCGGCAAAAACTTATGGCTTAATAATAACAAATCAAGTTTTTTATCAGAAGTTAAGTCTGCATCTATCACAACTTAAGATTACCGGATAGCATCAAATAATGCTCAACGTCTATTGATAAATTATAAGAGAGTGGAAAGGAAACTTTCAATTTTGAAACAAAGATAACAAATAAAAACCTTTGCGAAATCGCCGTTTTTAAGATCACGCATCCATCCAATGTTAGTTCGCGTTGCGAAGAATAGGTCTGCATCTGGCTCCCTGACTTCCAGTAGATCCCTCATATACCCTAAAACAATGCGGATTATTCATACTACTTTGAGGAATATACAGCAGCTTGTATGGAAAAAAGTACTTGCCATTTTCCAGATAGTATTCATATAACATATTGCAAAAGTCGCTTGAATTGAAGAATTCCTTGTATTCCTGGATTTTTGCTTTTCTTTCCAAATCAGGTAATGCACATGCCAATCGTATCACAGTTTTATAGTCCTAATTATAAAACTTTACAAAATAAATAATGGTAAAGAATAGGATGATTTAGGAAAACGATTAATTCTTATTTATTCTTGAAATAAAAACTCTGAGAAATCTTGAAGCTTCCGAATGAACAACTGGGATCAAAGGTAATTAATTAATATATTTTTTATATCCAATACATTAATTAATGTACTTTAAATGCATCCAAATTCAAAAATTAGTAGAGAAAATTAATAAGGGATTGCAAACTTCACGTCTATATCTAACGTAAAATTTTCAAAGACATATTTAAAAATCAGCACAAACTTGGAAACGTTCCGCTAATTCCAGAGCAAAGGTATGTTCGGAAATTTCCAAAAATCTAGCAACAATTGATGAATTTTGCCGGTCTTCAAAGGTTTGCTCATTCATTACGAACGAACTAATGACTACAGCTTGTTTGAGTAAAATTTCATATTTCGGGCAATCCCGACCAATTTGATCGATAAATCCAAACAGCATGCTCAACTGAAAGCAATAAAGATAAGTCTAAAATTTCAACAAAATCTAAACACGTAAATTTCCTTGGAAATACTAACATGTTTTATGAACGGATTTAACACATGTTTTTCTTGCGTCCACCGTAGATCACTTTCTATATTGAGAACTGCAGCATCACGATGTTCATCAATCACTTCTTTTCCAATAATTAGGGTAGCACCAATATATTCAATGCATTCAATTTTATAATCTAACAGCTCTTTATCATTCATTATAACATCTTCTTCTGCCTCCACGAGTTCACTAAAGAGGTCTTGAACCTGGGAAATCTGAAGTAAAATAATATAGATGCTCACAAATGTGAATGAATATTCGTTAAACTTCAACATTTTAAAATTTTATATAAAAACCGACCTCATTTTCTTAAATAAAGCAAATAAAATGAAAAGAGAAAACTCCTCATAAAATTGCACTTCATTTATTTAATAAAGCTTACTTCGCGAAAAACATAATCACTTCGCGTGAGGAATTGTTGTGCCCCGTCGATACTTACTTTCCGCTTCGATAACACTCTTTCCAGGGCTGCATCGAAAACAGCAGATGGATTTTGCTGCAAAATAAATTTATCAAATAAAAACAGATTTACAAATGCTTCTTTAAGATGAAGCAATCTTGCAGTTTAAATTTTAAGAAGACATTAACTGATATTCACTACCTTACTCCATTTGTACAATGCTATTGCAATATCAATTTTTTCAATTAATTCAACAATTTGAGAACGTGCGCTACGCGATTGGCAAAGATGAGTTTTAACAGTTCGATTCAACTGAAACAATATACATTATGAAGAAAATGATGAGGAAATAGCAATTTTTTTATCATGAAATGAAGTTTATCAACAAAGTGGTTATAAAAGCTGATTAAAATAGAAATGTTATAGAAAAAAAGCTACCTTATCATCGAGTCCAACATTTCTGATAAAAAGAATGAACATTGCCAATACTCTCTTTTTCTGTTCTTCTAGGTGCACTTCCAATAAAAACGACCTTTTAGAGGGAATCTGGTTCGCCACAGCTGCTGCTAAAAAAAGCAATACATTCAGGGTTTAACTCCTACTAAAAAAACCATAGTGATACAAACCACCTAAATGAAACGAACTTACAATGGGATGAATGGCCAAAAGCATCCCAACGTTCATCATTTGGAATATCATCGACTAAATCAATTGCATAATCCACACATATCTGTGCAATTCCAGCATGCCGGTTTTCTAGAAGTTCTTGTATCATAGCGCTAGCTTCAAGCTATAAAATGCTCATTTCGAAGAATTTTAAATGTAATATGGGACTGCAAGCTAGTAATTCAAATACGCATGTTCAATACTTGAAGTGAGATATTCATATACATTACTGACACATCAACGTAGTAACACTTTCCTTCCAATTCTGCCTTGACATTCAAACTAAGCAGAGGCATCATTTTTCGAACTCATCAAATAATGAAGTGAATAGATATTTGATGGAATGACTACTGCAACTTATGCAATATTACTGAACGCACCAAGTCAGCTTTTGAAAAGAGATAAAATGCCAAAGCAACTGCACGACGGTCACTTGTGAAACTTGAAGGATTTACAGCATGAACTTCCATTTTACTCATTTCTGCTATAGTTTGCGCCAAATTTGCATCAAATCCTCTATAATAAAAATTTACATGAAATCCCCTGAAGCAATGTCATTTCTGGAACTTTTTCTAACATACATAACCATAGAATATTGTAGTCAAGCAGTTATTAACCTGGGAAGTAATCTCACTCGTTGCAGGCCACTTTCTTCCAAAAAAACGTAGCAGTACCGAATATCACGAGCTGAAAAATCTCGTAAAAAACCGAGCTTATAATACTGGACATGAATAAAGTGATGTAGAAAAAAATAAAATAAAATCCAAAGATTTTTCTAATGCCATATTTCAAAAAAAAAAAAAACAATAGCAAAAATAGTATTTTAATAACAAAATCGCTAGCAGCGGATGGTAAGAAAAATAATTCACCAGAGCTAATGAAGGTAGCATTGTAGGCAGCACATAATACAGATTTGAACGGAGTCTTCTTAAACAATCGGTTGGGTAAACGAAAAGAATAAATGGATTTTTTGGTTACCAAAAGAACATCCTCCACTTTGTCATGCAGCACTTGTTCCGAGCCGGCTGGTAATCTAAGTGCTATATTGGCCAGAGAACTTTCCTCATTTGGCTGCAATTTCCTATCAATCTTATAAATATTGGTAAAAACTGGCCTATTGACAGCAGAGAAATCTAAATTTTCGGATGTTAAAGTTAAAAAGAAAAAGGAAGGGGAAAAAATAGGGAAAGGATTTAAACACCATAAAGTTTTCAATCCAGCAATTACATAACGTGATTATGATTACTAATTTGTCACATATTATGATTATGATTACTAAAGCGTAAATTATAAATAGTATTCCGATAAAGGAATTCAATTTTAATATAGATTAAAATATAATTACATATGTCACATTAGAGCTCGCAAAAATGTCGCACTGATGCATTTTTTTGGAGATAAGAGATAAGGTTTATGTAGTATGCTAAACTTAGATTAGACAAAAACTTTATTGGTTTACCCTGCATTCGTTTGAGAGAGCTTTTAAAACACAAAACCATTCTAAAGCTACAGGAGGATGTGCGCCATCATAATCTGATATATAACCTGAAAGTTTCATTGGACTTTCATCACGGAAAAGGGCTCTGTTACGAACCTAACTATATACTTTCATGAAATATTATTGAATTATTGAAATATTGACTGACATATTAGAAAAAAAAGAAAAAAATATTTCAAAAATACAGAATAAGAGTTTAAGTTTCTATTACGTATCGCTGAGTTGTAACTCATATCATTACTTTGCTCTCATCATTCATGATCAAATTTGAACTAAAAGTCTGTTTACTAATACATACCAAAAGCGAAGTGCATCTGCATAGAAACAGCTTTATTACTACACGCGAATAAGATCAGTGAACCATTCCTCATGTTAACTGCATCTAGTATCCGAGTTTTAATCTTCTCACGCCAACGAACATGTTCTTCGCTGTCGTGCAAATTCTAAAAAAATATATATTATAATTATCCAAAAAGAGCACTGAATAAGAAATTGTAAATAATCACATACCCACAAATCTGAAGCGAAGTGCTCGCTAGCCATGTTTGCTAATTCACAGCTCCAAACCTTAGCCAAATATCTCAACGAATAAGAATGAAGATGATGCTCTGTCACCGCAAGTACATGCATATTGTTGGTAGCAACAGAATTTGAATGACTTAAACTTTTCGAGCACGAACCTGTGTCATCATTTGATTGTTCATATACTAGAGCTTTAACCAATCTGAAATTTCTTTATTCTCTCTATATTAGTGCGCAGAATTTAACATATTACAAGAAGTACTCAGACTTATTATACTTGAGATTTCATATTCAATGAAGTACAAAGCGTGAACCTAAAAGTATTTTATTCCAAAAAATACTGCTGTGGCTATCCTGAAAAATAAAAAGCAATACCGTGATGCAGACTGTCTTCCTTCACCAAATATTGCAGAAGCTAATTTACCACCGATCCCAACTCTGGCATTTGTATGAATTATTTTTATGGTAATTTCCGAAGATAATCGCTGCCTTTTTCCTGGAGTGGGAGCTATACTTGCATTGACACTCAATAAAAATAATGAGCACGTCGTTGTAGCCAAAAGAAACTGTAGTCCTTCTGAAAAGGATATCTTTCACGTAAGAGAATATATTTTTTAAAGCAAAATTCAAAAACTGATAACTAAGTTTGACCAAAATGATTCCTGATCAATATGGGTTTCACAATTTTATTCTATTCCATCCTGTTCGTCCATTAAAAAGAAAATATTATTCAAATTCATAGTATACTAGGATTATTCATGAAACAATTCAGTTTGATAAATTTCTCCCAACAAATGTTTCCAGATACAAGCATTTACAACAGCAAAAGTTGAGGAAATGATTTTTTGTAATTCTCTAGTAAATAAATAATTCCCCAAACCCGACTTAAAAGAAACGTCCGGATAGAAAAATGACGAAACCTGATGACTGCGAATTTACTCTTGTTAATGATAACGGCACTTCCCGTTCCAAATCAATTGCACTATCACTGAACTGACGATCTGGCAAAGACCAGTGTCTGATAATACCTTCCGGTGTTACGGCGATTACACCCTGCGTTGAAAAACCTGAAAACATTGGTGAATTTTTTTCCAACATATCACCAATAAATTCAAATAAATAATTTAGCAGAATTGGAAAGAAACCTTGTCTTTTATATACACACACAGTTTGAGCATTATGCGGAAGTCCAGATGGCGGCAGATTAAGCACAGCTGGCGCACCTGTGTAGAACTCCTAAAAAAAAGTTTGAAGTTACAACTACCAAGGCTCACTAAACATATATATCAGAACGTACTCAAAGAGTAACAATACCTCTGGGTCATATTTCCACACATATAGGTTTTGGCCAACTATTAACCATGCATAGCCGCAACTAGAGAGCGAAGCCGAACATGGAGTATTTGGCTCTTTTGCTAAACATAACATCTTTATTAAAACCAATGGCCAATTATATTTATTGTATTACATATATTGTACTATATTATACTACTATTATAATATATTATTGTTATATTATATTATGTTATGTTATTTTATATTATATTATTATTATATTATTTTATATTATATTATTATTATATTATTTTATATTATATTATTAT